>CM060247.1:1165031-1472531 GCA_030684275.1 Acipenser oxyrinchus oxyrinchus | reverse complement strand
TGGAGAAGCTTATTGTTCTGTCACTGTTGCTGCAATATGATTTGATGTGTATTATTATGAGTAAAATGTGGGAGCCAATTGAACTCGAAGGACTGGAGTTAGCTACACCTTTCTTTTTCATACAGTATTCGTAATGATTGGAGGTTCTGAGATATAATGTACAGTATATTAAATAAAGCCTGTCCAGTGCAGCAAAATGAAAATGGCATCTATCAAAGCAACATAAAACAGAAAGTGCTCGTTGGGGAGGTTACGTGTATTACTTATATGATAATGAGCCTTTGCTTGCATTTATAGGAGGCTGTGTGGTTCAGTGGTTAAAGAAAAAGGGCTTGTAAGCAGGAGATCCCTGGTTCAAATCCCATCTCAGCCACTGACTCATTGTGTGACCCTGAGCAAGTCACTTATCCTCCTTGTGCTTCGTCTTTCGGGTGAGATGTAATTGTAAGTGACTCTGCAGCTGATGCATAGTTCACACACCCTAGTCTCTGTAAGTCGCCTTGGATAAAGGCGTCTGCTAAATAAACAAATAATAATAATTTGTGTTGTTAATGTGTATGACCCAACACACCCCCCAACAAGTGTCCCACTGAACAGTTTCCAAATGCTGGCAAGTATGTTAATATGCTTTAGGTCCTATACATTATAATTTAAGCGTCAGATTCATGTCGTTGAATCTAATTGACAAACTTTTTTGACCATCCGTGATGAATCATCAGTGTCTCTCTGTTGCTGCAGTTCCCAAAAGGCCCAGTAGAGGGCAAACCTATTTTGTTCTACAGATAGCTAACTGAGCCAAAGGCATGCATGAGGCGTTGTGTTACTGCCCATGTGGAGAAAGAAAAAGAAATCCCACAGAAAAAACAAAAAATACCAGAAGCCCTGAACATTCTAACAGGATTTTAAAACACATGGGATACATCACTGGGCGTTTAAAGGTCACGTTTTGTAATAAACTGTATTTTAATCCTCCGACAATACATGTTTTTATACATTCCTGGCGGGGGTGAAATTCTCAACAAAAACGTGCAGGTACTGATATGCACAATGAATGAATACTTTACAATACATTTATAAATACAAAATAAGCCTTAAAAAATAACTGATCAATTATACCCAATTCACCATAAACAAAGAAGCTGAAAATACTGCAAGCTTTGTACCCTCTGCTTGTATCCCTCAGTCATGTACTGTAATATAACACTGAAGTTAAACCTTAAAACGACAAGCATTAAGAAATATTACACTATACAGCAACTGCTGTAGAGAGGGAGTTTTCTTTCAAGATATCCTAAAAAAGGGATGATGTTAAACAATGCACAATAGGGGCTAAAATACCCCTCAAATTTATTATGTAACTACTACTACTAATGATGTACCTGGTCATTTTAATCTCCATAGTATTATCTGAAATCATCCCCATACTTTCCAGACCCTGGGTACTCACCTACAACAGGACCTGGCCATGCTACAATAATAGCCTTGGATTAGAACATACATCCCTGTTTTTTTTATTTATTTTGTACTTACTACTTATCTTACAATAATATGTTCTGTGTGCGTCTGTGTTGTGCTTCCATGTAGATTAATTACCACAATATATTCCAAGATTTCAGGCAGAAACAGTATAAAAGTAGACTTTTTATTTTATTTTATCCCTGGTATTGTGGTTTCTGCACAAGAAACAAAGTGGCAAAAGACACATTTTCATAAAGTAATATCATGACTGTGGTTTACTTCTGCCTTTTCTTTAGATGTGCATGCAAATGAAAATTCACATTTAACTTAAATAAACTCTTCAAAACGTTTTAGAAAAGGGAGCATTGTACAAAGAAAAAACACCCCACCATTTTGATTTTTGTTGTTTGCAGTCCTCATAACAGAAAATACAAGGATCACAACAAAACAAAACGTTGATCACTATGCTTAACATATTACTTTGCAAGCTGGGCCTGTGTTTGAAAAGCGTGAAACACACCTCCACCTGTATCCCGATTCTGACTCTTCTACCAAATCTGAAGCTGCACTTTGATCCTGTTTTTTTATGTTATTGTTAATCCCTCCTGTCCCACACATCACTTGCCATTTTAGAAAATTTCACGCAAATTCTGGCTATGTGGTAAATCGATGCAAGGCAAAACGCGTTATGATAATTATTTCTAATATCTATCAGCTATGTAATTTATGGCAAACACTGACATGGATTTTTGCCATCAAATTCATGTGCAGCAATGTTCGCTTCAAATATTTCAGAAAGTTTCTCCGCCACACTAAAGAAAATAATTATTACTTCATAATAATGATAATTACACCATACCGCTGTTTTCACGTTGCACTGCTAAAGTCTTCTCTCGTAGATCAAGGAATGAGCACTGACACAAAGCGAAGAGAGAGAGGGGGGAGAGAGGGAGGTGGAGAGAGGAAGGCAGGTTCACAGGCTTAGAACTACTCTCCGTTTTACAAGTTAGGAAAAGCTTCCTTAGCCAAGGTATTTGGAGGTCAGATCATGCTGGGATCTTGTATAAAAAGTGCTATTGTTAACCTTCAGAGCTGAGGTTTTACAGGAACTTGGATGTTATTTCACCAAACAAGCCCTTGCAAAAGAGGCGCATTAGAAATGTGTAGCCCAGGCCAGGAAAATCTTACCTTTCTCGGGACTGCTCACAGCAAGAGAAACCACCAAGCTCAGTGAGCTTGCTTTCAGTTCTACACCAGTCAAACAAAGATTTTCCAAATTTTCTTTTAACAAAAAAATGGAAATATGACCAACCCATTGTGTTTGCGCAAATGTGTTGGCACGAGTAATATTATTTATGTTTTTTTCTGTTTTCTTTTTATAAATCAATTGATACTGAGCATTTCAGACATGCGGACACATGTTGCCCTTTCAACTAGTACAGTAAGACGTTAAAGAAATCTGTTCTTCAACCGGGGGATATCAGCTATAGCAGGGAGACGCAGTGACTTTCAGGGTCGTACAATGCTGAACCAACATGCAAATCCAAACCGTTTCAAGCCGTCAATGTTGTGATTCAGGTAGGAAATGTTAAAAAGCCTTCATGTTGTTCAACACAACTTCCAGTTATGGTAAGCTTTGGAAACTAGCGCCAAACTATGAACAGGCTTTGTTAATTCTACCCCAATAGCAGGGGACAATCTAAGATGACACTCTGCTCCACAATTAAAACATTTCATGATGTCTCTCGTGGCAAACACAACATAATCTCTGCCATCAACACTACATTTCCATGTAACATTTAGCACTGTATCGGGGTTGTATAGCAACACAAACACTTGCTGCCTAAAAGACATGACGTGTTTGATTTCCTCTGTTTTTCAGCCCAGCGGAATCATCTTAATAGGAGACATGATCTTTCCATAGCAAGACAATTCTCTTTCCAACAGTGCACTATCTATAAAAAGGGGGGGGCATTAGAAATAACGACTTTAGTGAAGGGGGTCGACAAAGGCATTGCTGTAATTAGGGAATTGTTGAACTGAAAAACCCTCCTTTTCTATGTGATTTACCAATCGCTCCTGGCTCAAGAAAACAACAAGGGCCTTATTCATCCTCGAAGCAGATTTAACATTATGAAACCCAACAGTTTCCCTCACCATTAACAGCACCTCTTCCACAGAAGCTGAGCTATCAGGAACACACCTGAAGTCGTGTCTCTGGGTTAAACCTCCCACCCCACCCGAGTGAGAAACCATCAGGTTCCGCAGATCTACCAATCTGTGGTATAAATAAATACATAAATAAATACATAAATAAATACAGAAATAATGTAGAAAAAAAGCAACAAAAGCAAAAGTTTAAAAACTCAAAATAATGCATTGAGCGCCTACTGGCAACAACGTACACACACGCTCCCAAACTCCCGAGAGAGAGAGAGAGAGAGAGAGAGAGAGAGAGAGAGAGAGAGAGAGAGAGAGAGAGAGAGAGAGAGAGACAGAGAGAGAGAGAGAGAGAGAGAGAGAGAGAGAGACAGAGAGAGAGAGAGAGAGAGAGAGAGAGAGAGAGAGAGAGAGAGAGAGAGAGAGAGAGAGAGAGAGAGAGAGAGAGAGAGAGAGAGAGAGAGAGAGAGAGAGAGAGAGAGAGAGAGAGAGAGAGAGAGAGAGAGAGCAGCTTTTCCATATTGAAACAGAAGAGTCAGATTCAATTAAATGTTCACTTGGCATCCGAATATGAACAGTAAACAAACTGCGGTCCGCATGTGCTTGTGTACTGGGGGGGTCTTGGCAGAAGTTGATAAGCACTTGCTGGGAGGGGATTTCACTGCAGTTCTGCATTAGCCCACTGGAGGGCACTGATGAGGAAACAGGAAAACTGGTTGGTACCTACTCACCTTTACTATTATTATTATTTTTATTATTATTTATTTATTGGCAGACACCCTTATCCTGGGCGACTTACGAATTCAAATTCAAATTCAAATTCAAAAAATGCTTTATTGGCATGACAAAATGGAATTGAGTTTTGCCAAAGCAATTCAACAATGAATATTCACAAAACAATCCAGACAGTACAATACAACAACAACCCTCCCATTTCCCTCCCTTTGTCCCTCCTTCCCTCTCTGTATTTACAGTGGACATGGGTGCGCATGAGTGCCTGGTCCTCGTGCTCCAGGGTGTCTACACCAGGGACTGTCTGTCTGTCTCTCTGTCTCTCTGGCTGTGGCAGGCAGCTACATACTGGGCAGCTAGCTCTGCTGTCTGCTGCTCCTCTCCTAACAGAACTGGCAGTTTTTCTAAGTCAGAGAGCAGCTGGAATGTTGTGGCCTGATTGGCCAGTTTGGGGAAGTACGTGTCCCTGATTTGCTTATACTGGGGACAGTGTAACAGAAAGTGCATTTCTGTCTCTACCTCTCCCAGATCACAGTGACAGCACAGCCTTTTTTCTTTTGCAATCCAGGTTTTTTTGTGCCGGCCAGTTTCGATGGCCAGGCTGTGGTCACTGAGTCTGTACTTGGTCAGGATCTGTTTATGTTTTGTGTTTTTGACCCTGATCAGATATTCTGCCAGGGTAAATTCTTTTTTAGGGCCTGATAGCATTGTAATATATTGTGTGATTCAATTTCGTTATTCCAATGTACTTTATAATTGTTTTCCAGATTTAATTTGTTTCATTTTTTGTGCTGGGAGTTTTTTGTTGGTGGTGTTCTGAAGCTCGCTGGTGTTAATTTGGCTCAATTGGCTGAGCTTCAGTACCATTCTACTGAGGGATTCTCTTGTGGGGCTGTGTGCAGCTCCGCAGTGCAGTGTGGTGGTAGGACTGCGGATCAGCCTGCTGTAGATGGACCCAGTAGTTGAGCGCTCGTTTCTGTATGGAGTGGAATAAGGGGAACCGGCCCAATTCAGCCCTGCAAGTGCTATTGGCTGCATTCCTGTGAACCTGCAGGAGGTGTTTACAAAATTCCAAATGGAAAATTTCTATGGGGCTTTGATCCCATTTTTTATAATCAGGGTTCATAAGGGGACCCCATACTTCACTACCATACAGAAGTATTGGCTTTATTATGCTGTCGAAAATTTTTTGCCAAATTTTTATTGGTGGTTTAATTTTGTATAGCCGATTCTTTATTGCATAAAAAGCCCTGCACGCTTTATCTCTTAATGCATTTATAGCCAGGTTGAAGTTCCCAGACGCACTGATTTTTAGACCCAGGTAATTGTAGCTGGTGCTGTGCTCCAGGGTGTTGTTTCCCAGGGTGAAGTGGTACCTGTTTCCCTGAGATCTGGCTTTCTTCTGGAATACCATAACTCTGGTCTTGTCCAGGTTTACTGTCAGTGCCCATTTCTGACAGTACTGCTCTAGCAGTGCCAGGCTCTGCTGCAGCCCCTGCTCTGTGGGTGACAGCAGGACCAGGTTTCATACTTTCAAGAATTCTAAGGAATAAACCTGGATGCCAAATTGAGTCGAATGCTTTTTTAAAATCTATAAAACAAGCAAAGATTTTCCCTTTATTTTTTTGGTGGACATGTTTGTTTATTAGGGTGTGTAGGGTGTAAACATGGTCAGAGGTGCGGTAATTTGGTAAAAATCCAATCTGACTCTTACTCAAAACATTGTGTTCGGTAAGGAAGGCCAGTATCCGGGCGTTAATGATACTGCAGAACACCTTCCCCAGATTACTGCTCACACAGATGCCTCGGTAATTATTGGGGTCGAATTTGTCTCCACTTTTGTGAATTGGTGTTATTAACCCTTGGTTCCAGATGTCGGGGAAACAGCCAGTAGCCAGGATGAGGTTGAATAATTTGAGCAGGGCCTCCTGCATCCTGGGGCTGCTGTGTTTCAGCATCTCATTTATGATGCTGTCGGGCCCGCAGGCTTTCCTGGGTTTGAGGGCTTGGAGCTTTTCTTTTAGCTCTGGTCCTGTTATTGGGAAGTCCAGTGGGTTTTGATTGTCCTTGATTTTGGTTTCCAATTTGTTTAGTTTTTTTAATATTGAATTTTGGTCCAGATTTAGTTCGTTTTTGTCCAATTCTTGGTAAAGTTTATTAAAATAATTTTTCCAAGTGTTACCATTTTTGATTGCCAATTCATGATTCGTTTTGGATGTGTTTAATTTGTTCCATAGTTCCCAAAAGGAATTTTGCTCTATGGATTATTCAATTTGGGATAATTGTTTGGACACGTGTTCTTCTCTTTTTTTATTGAGAAGGTGTTTGTATTGTTTCAGAGCCTTGCAGTAGCTGAGTCTCAGTTCAATATTGTTTGGCGCTCTGTGTTTCTGGTTTGACAATTTTCTTAATTCTTTTCTGTTTGTTTTACACTCAATGTCAAACCATTTTTCATTTGATTTCTTTTTAGAATTAGTTTTTCTCTTGTTTGTTTTCTTGAGTTTTGATTTTGTTGCTGTTGTTTCAAATATAGAATTGATTTCTTTGATGGCCAAATTGATTCAATTTTTGTCTAATTTAAAAAATTTAGTTTGAAAGCTGTTTAGCATACTTTCTATTTCTGCACTATAAATTGTTTGTTTATATTCCTCAGCACTGCTTGGTGTCCACTTATAGGCGGGTGGGGTCGGGTTTGAATTATTTAGTTTTGGGTTTGTTTTTAGATACAGGACTGTTTGGCAGTGGTCTGATAGGGGGGTTTGTTGCCGGACTATAAATGCATTAATAGATTCTGGGTCCATGTCTGTGATAGCGTAGTCTACTACACTATTTCCTAAAGCAGAGCTGTATGTATATCTGCCCTGAGAATCCCCTCTGATCCTGCCGTTAACGATGTACAGACCCAGGCCTTTACAGATATGCAGGACCTGCTTCCCACTCTTGTTCACCACACTGTCAAAACTATTCCTCTGTGTGGTGATGGGTGTGTGGTACAAAGAGGTCTGCTGTCCAATCACATGGCTGTTCCCTTCTGTGCTGATGTAGTCGACCTCTCTGCCGGTCCTGGCATTGAGATCTCCACACAGCAGCACAGAGCCCAGGGATTGGAAATGGCTAATTTCTGATTGTAAATTTTGGAAGCACCCCTCTCGTGGTAGGGGGAGTCAATTGGTGGCATATAAACTGCACACAGGAATGTGTCAGATTGGGCTTAGATGATTTTTTTTTCAATTTTGAGCCATAAATGTGTCTCTCCTCTTTTAATGGGGGAGACAGTGTTTTTAAGTTCCTCTTTGTACCACACAATGATGCCCCCTGAGTCCCTGCCACGTTTGATGTGGGGGACAGTGTGTAGACACGTCCACACGACTCCAATTACAATTGTTACAAGATATCACATTATTTTTACATACAATTACCCATTTATACATTTGGGTTTTTACTGGAGCAATCTAGGTAAAGTACCTTGCTCAAGGGTACAGCAGTAGTGTCCCCCACCTGGGATTGAACCCACGACCCTCCAATCAAGAGTCCAGAGCCCTAACCACTACTCCAATTTAGGAGGGAAAAAAGACCTTTCCAAACATTGCGATACAGCTTCGTAACTGCACTGGTTGTCCCTGAATGACCCCTGGCAGTAGCAGGTATACCTGGTGGATTTCAGAGTTCACATTGTTAATGGAGACATGTCTTACCCTATGTTCTGTACACACTTTTCATATAGGTTTTGGTACCACAGTTCAGACTGTCACACAGTACTCAATTCCCACCAGTCAATTCACTGAAACCCTTGTCCTTTTCCTTTGTCATGAAAAAGAAACAAAATGTTCCTGTGAACCTAAGTAATCCCTGCTGCTCCCACCCCCACCACTCCTCTCACCTCCACTTTCCTTTTTAGAAATGGTTCAATCTGTTGTGCACTTGAAGAAGAAGAAGAAGAAGAAGAAGAAGAAGAAGAAGAAGAAGAAGAAGAAAGGATTTTTTGTGCGACTGAAAAATCTAGATTTTCTTGTTCTATATGGCTATACGCAAATAGTACTTGAAAGTTAGAGATCAAAAGAAAAAAAATTGGATTAACTTAGATAACTGAGCCCAAAGAACACCACTACTGGCAACACAGCACTCCCTCACATACACTGAAGTGTTGACAGAGGGAGGTTTGGCCATAGGCAGGATTGATATCTGGGGCAAACTTTGTCTAAATCCAATGCGGAAAGCACAAGCAGCATTGCAACAAACCAGCCCCTGACTCCTCCCATCTCCCTTCTGTCCCCTCCCCCAGGTGTTTGCGAAGATGTTCAGCCACGAGGCTCTGGAGAGCTACCTGCCGAAGATCCAGCAGGTGATCCAGGACACTGTGAGGGTGTGGAGCAGCAAGCCGGAGCCCATCAGCGTGTATCGCGAGTCCCAGCGGCTCTCCTTCCACATGGCTGTGCGCGTGCTCCTGGGCTTCCGCATCTCGGACGAGGAGATGAGGCACCTCTTCAACACCTTCCAGGACTTCGTCAACAACGTGTTCTCCCTGCCCCTCGACCTGCCCTTCAGCGGCTACCGCAAGGTGAGCCTCCCAGTTGATTTCGTGTTCTTGCAAACCTGCCATTGCCTTCGAACGCATTCTGTTTAGCAAAATGATTCTTCTGCGAGTTGCACAGTGACTGCTTTGTGAATGTTGTTGTAATTATTCATATTTAGGGTTAAGGACACACAAGGTGTGTCTTTGAAAATAGTGTATTGTTAGTTTTGAAATAACAGAGGCAGGTGGAGAATTTAGTTTTGTTATTTATTTTTGTTACAGTATTTGAACTGCATGCATTTGCCTCGCACTTCATCATGTCCACACTTACCAGTTACTTACTGTATGTATCAGAGAATGGTGTATCCGCTTAGGGCAAAAGTAGGGTAGTGTATTGTTTACTGAAATCTATTGCGTATCAGAACATATCAGGACTAAACAGAACAGGACCATGTGTGTGTGTGAGTGTGTGTTATCAGCTGTCCACACTGTGTGTGTTATCAGTGTGTGAGTGTGTGTTATCAGCTGTCCACACTGTGTGTGTTATCAGTGTGTGTGTGTGTGTGTTATCAGCTGTCCAGGCTGCATGTGTTATCAGTGTGTGTGTGTGTTATCAGCTGTCCAGACTGTGTATGTGTGTGTGTGGTGTGGTGTGTGTGTTATCAGTGTGTGTGTTATCAGCTGTCCAGACTGCAGGTGCTATCAGTGTGTGTATGGTGTGTGTGTTATCAGTGTGTGTGTATTATCAGCTGTCCAGACTGTGGGTGTGTATGGTGTGTGTGTTATCAGTGTGTGTGTATTATCAGCTGTCCAGACTGTGGGTGTGTATGGTGTGTGTGTTATCAGTGTGTGTGTATTATCAGCTGTCCAGACTGCAGGTGTTATCAGTGTGTGTATGGTGTGTGTGTTATCAGTGTGTGTGTATTATCAGCTGTCCAGACTGCAGGAGTTATCAGTGTGTGTATGGTGTGTGTGTTATCAGTGTGTGAATTATCAGCTGTCCAGACTGCTGGTGTTATCAGTGTGTGTATTATCAGTGTGTGTGTGTGTTATCAGCTGTCCAGACTGTGTGTGTGTATGGTGTGTGTGTTATCAGTGTGTGTGTATTATCAGCTGTCCAGACTGCGGGAGTTATCAGTGTGTGTATGGTGTGTGTGTTATCAGTGTGTGTATTATCAGTGTGTGTGTGTGTGTTATCAGCTGTCCAGACTGTGTGTGTGTATGGTGTGTGTGTTATCGGTGTGTGTATTATCAGCTGTCCAGACTGCGGGTGTTATCAGTGTGTGTATGGTGTGTGTGTTATCAGTGTGTGTATTATCAGTGTGTGTGTGTTATCAGCTGTCCAGACTGTGTGTGTGTATGGTGTGTGTGTTATCAGTGTGTGTATTATCAGTGTGTGTGTGTGTTATCAACTGTCCAGACTGTGTGTGTGTATGGTGTGTGTGTTATCAGTGTGTGTGTGTATTATCAGCTGTCCAGACTGCGGGTGTTATCAGTGTGTGTATGGTGTGTGTGTTATCAGTGTGTGTGTATTATCAGCTGTCCAGACTGCGGGTGTTATCAGTGTGTGTATGGTGTGTGTGTTATCAGTGTGTGTGTATTATCAGCTGTCCAGACTGTGGGTGTGTATGGTGTGTGTGTTATCAGTGTGTGTGTATTATCAGCTGTCCAGACTGAAGGTGTTATCAGTGTGTGTATGGTGTGTGTGTTATCAGTGTGTGTGTATTATCAGCTGTCCAGACTGCGGGAGTTATCAGTGTGTGTATGGTGTGTGTGTTATCAGTGTGTGTGTATTATCAGCTGTCCAGACTGCGGGTGTTATCAGTGTGTGTATGGTGTGTGTGTTATCAGTGTGTGTGTATTATCAGCTGTCCAGACTGTGTGTGTGTATGGTGTGTGTGTTATCGGTGTGTGTATTATCAGCTGTCCAGGCTGCAGGTGTTATCAGTGTGTGTATGGTGTGTGTGTTATCGGTGTGTGTATTATCAGCTGTCCAGACTGCGGGTGTTATCAGTGTGTGTATGGTGTGTGTGTTATCAGTGTGTGAATTATCAGCTGTCCAGACTGTGGGTGTTATCAGTGTGTGTGTGTGTTATCAGCTGTCCAGACTGTGTGTGTGTGTGTGTGTGTATGGTGTGTGTGTTATCAGTGTGTGTATTATCAGCTGTCCAGACTGCAGGTGTTATCAGTGTGTGTATGGTGTGTGTGTTATCAGTGTGTGTATTATCAGCTGTCCAGACTGTGTGTGTTATCAGTGTGTGTATTATCAGTGTGTGTGTGTGTTATCAGCTGTCCAGACTGTGTGTGTGTATGGTGTGTGTGTTATCGGTGTGTGTATTATCAGCTGTCCAGACTGCGGGTGTTATCAATGTGTGTATGGTGTGTGTGTTATCAGTGTGTGTATTATCAGTGTGTGTGTGTATTATCAGCTGTCCAGACTGCAGGTGCTATCAGTGTGTGTATGGTGTGTGTGTTATCAGTGTGTGTGTATTATCAGCTGTCCAGACTGTGGGTGTTATCAGTGTGTGTATGGTGTGTGTGTTATCAGTGTGTGTGTATTATCAGCTGTCCAGACTGTGTGTGTTATCAGTGTGTGTATGGTGTGTGTGTTATCAGTGTGTGTGTATTATCAGCTGTCCAGACTGCGGGTGTTATCAGTGTGTGTATGGTGTGTGTGTATTATCAGTGTGTGTGTATTATCAGCTGTCCAGACTGTGGGTGTGTATGGTGTGTGTGTTATCAGTGTGTGTGTATTATCAGCTGTCCAGACTGTGGGTGTGTATGGTGTGTGTGTTATCAGTGTGTGTGTATTATCAGCTGTCCAGACTGCGGGTGTTATCAGTGTGTGTATGGTGTGTGTGTATTATCAGTGTGTGTGTATTATCAGCTGTCCAGACTGTGGGTGTGTATGGTGTGTGTGTTATCAGTGTGTGCGTATTATCAGCTGTCCAGACTGTGGGTGTGTATGGTGTGTGTGTTATCAGTGTGTGTGTATTATCAGCTGTCCAGACTGCGGGTGTTATCAGTGTGTGTATGGTGTGTGTGTATTATCAGTGTGTGTGTATTATCAGCTGTCCAGACTGCAAGTGTTATTCTCCTCCAGGGTATCCGAGCCAGGGACACCCTCCAGAAGGGCCTTGAGAAGGCGATTAGGGAGAAGCTGCAGAGCACCCAAGGGAAGGACTATGCTGACGCCCTGGACATCCTCATTGACAGTGGCAAGGAGCACGGCAATGAGCTGAGCATGCAGGAGCTCAAGGTACGCCTACTACAGTTACTTTCTTACTTGACATATCTGAGCAAATGGCCCAGAAGCCCATCACCAAACGCACAAAGCTCCTGGGTTTTTGTGTCTCAGGGTTCAATTGATTGACTAGCTCTGGGAGTTGAGGCACTCGGGTCTTTCGCTCTGCTTTCCAAGCTGTCCACTCCCTGGGCTGCTCAGAGTGTTAATCCCCACGTTTCTGTGGTTATCGGACTGGACGGGAAAACCTACATAACATACTACAAAACCTACCAAAACATAATCAAGCCATGTCTTTTGGATCAAAGGATATCTGTAGGAAAATCAGCTGCAACGAATGTGCAGTAAAATGAGCACAGTCTGCTGTTGCAGGGGAAGTTGGAATGCGTTTGGTTGTGGTACCTCCAGACCAGTGGTACTCACAGTTCATTACATTCCAGGACCTTGTTCCATGCAGGTTCTCTTGTACTGTAATACAGTGTAACCTGGTAGATTTCATTGAATACTTAAGGAGGTTCCTTCGTATTTGTTGACCTCTGAATTCTGGCTCAGATGTCGAATGTATTTCTCAACACTGCCCGCATAGAGTATGTTACTGATATGCTATACTTCCGCACCGGGAAGATTGTTTAATTAAGTTTAAAAAGGTGCTCTTTGTGTTTTTATTACTGCTTTTCTAAACAGTCATACACATTAGACCTTTTCAAAGGCTTTCTCTTTAAACCAGTGTGTGTAAAATAAATAAAAAACTGAGGCTGTGTGGTCCAGTGGTTAAAGAAAAGGGCTTGTAACCAGGAGGTCCCCGGTTCAAATCCCACCTCAGCCACTGACTCATTATGTGACCCTGAGCAAGTCACTTCACCTCACCTCCTTGTGCTCTGTCTTTTGGGTGAGATGTAGTTGTAAGTGACTCTGCAGCTGATGCTTAGTTCACACACCCTAGTCTCTGTAAGTCGCCTTGGATAAAGGCGTCTGCTAAATAAACTAATAGTAATAAACTAATAGTTTTGTTCACCTGCAAATACACATTCCAACATGATCTATAGAAGCATGCTGATGATATATCACCTCCAAAAAGCAGCAATTCAGCGCAACTACAAATAATACAGTAAAAGCATAAGAACAAACCCATATTTAATAATAATAATAATAATAATAATAATAATAATAATACATGATTAGAAGTATTTTGGGGGCACATCTTAAGTTTTCATTTTTAGTTCTCAACAATTATATTTGTATTTCAGCCTTTTTGTTTAATCCCTCCAAACAAATGCATTGAGCCCACAGTATACAACCTGAAAGATTTTTTTTTGTAGATTGGCTCCCCTGGTGAAAGCACAGCTGTGTGGTGTGCAGGGTAGTCATACAGTTTGGGAGAGTGCAGGTATGCGTCCTGGTCTTCGCTGGGGATTCCAGAGGTAGGATCGCATCGGCTCTGGCACTCTGTGACAGGATGGCTGCAGGGAGGAACTCAGACCAGAACTAGAAACACACAGAGCAGACAGAGACTTGGGGTTTTGGTGAAGCTGAGCGCGTGATCGCGCTCAGCATTTAATAAACAAAATAATATAACACACAAAACAGGACACGGCACTTGCGCCAAAATAAATAGACGAACAAAAACGGACTATCAATTAAACAAACGGTGGACGGACAGACACACAAACACGGTGAGTAAATAAATAAACAAGTATCGTGCTGGTCCTACAGCACGCAATAGCAATTGTTTTAAATATTACTCTCCTTCTCTCTCTCCGTTCTCCACTCAACGAACACACCACCCCAAGTGAGTGAAAACATGCAGCTTTTATGCAGTTGTACCGAGACTCGATTGCTAGTCAATCATTCAATTGGAATCTCGGTACAACTGCACGTGAATTAATTAAAGTGCAATTCCCCGTGCTCACATATTACTTTAACCAGCACGTGAAGTGATTTGTGCCCTCCTCGTGCCTAAATACAAATCTACATTTTTAAATCACACGTGAAACACAGACCCGTTTATATCCCGTGTACCGATGACTATACACCAACATTTACACACAACACGTAACATATAATACACAGGGGGGGGCACTTTGCCACACACTCCCACGGGATAGCAAGGCAAAACCAGCAGGGGTTGTTTCACCTCATTGCGCTAAAGCGGACCCTGCTGGCCAGGTGCCTAGTGAGCTCAGGCTGACACTTGCAGGACTGGCCTTTGTGCTCCAGAGGCTGGTAGCTCGCTGACATCTGCTTTCGAGTTCCTGGGTGTAAAAGAGGAAGCTGGCTTGGTCGTGGGATCGCCCATTGAACCTTCAGTTCACCTGAGCAGCAGTGGGGAATTGCGTGGGATCGGTGGATGCACACTGAACCTTCAGTTCTCCTGAGCTGTGTGGGGAATTGTGTGGGATCGGAGGATGCACACTGAACCTTCAGTTCTCCTGAGCAGCAGTGGGGAATTGCGTGGGATCGGAGGATGCACACTGAACCTTCAGTTCTCCTGAGCAGCAGTGGGGAATTGCGTGGGATCGGAGGATGCACGCTGAACCTTCAGTTCTCCTGAACTGTGTGGGGAATTGCGTGGGATCGGAGGATGCACACTGAACCTTCAGTTCTCCTGAGCTGTGTGGGGAATTGCGTGGGATCGGAGGATGCACACTGAACCTTCAGTTCTCCTGAGCTGTGTGGGGAATTGCGTGGGATTGGAGGATGCACACTGAACCTTCAGTTCTCCTGAGCAGCAGTGGGGAATTGCGTGGGATCGGAGGATGCACACTGAACCTTCAGTTCTCCTGAACTGTGTGGGGAATTGCGTGGGATTGGAGGATGCACACTGAACCTTCAGTTCTCCTGAGCAGCAGTGGGGAATTGTGTCTCATCGGAGGATGCACACTGAACCTTCAGTTCTCCTGGGCAGCAGTGGGGAATTGCGTCTGATCGGAGGATGCCCACTGAACCTTCAGTTCTCCTGAGCAGCAGTGGGGAATTGCGTGGGATCGGAGGACGCCCATTGAACTTTCAGTTCTCCTGAGCAGCAGTGGGGAATTGCGTGGGATCGGAGGATGCACACTGAACCTTCAGTTCTCCTGAGCTGTGTGGGGAATTGCGTCTGATCGGAGGATGCCCACTGAACCGTCAGTTCTCCTGAGCAGCAGTGGGGAATTGCGTGGGATCGGAGGATGCCCACTGAACCTTCAGTTCTCCTGAGCTGTGTGGGGAATTGCGTGGGATCGGAGGATGCACGCTGAACCTTCAGTTCTCCTGAACTGTGTGGGGAATTGCGTGGGATCGGAGGATGCACACTGAACCTTCAGTTCTCCTGAGCAGCAGTGGGGAATTGCGTGGGATCGGAGGATGCACACTGAACCTTCAGTTCTCCTGAGCAGCAGTGGGGAATTGCGTGGGATCGGAGGATGCACACTGAACCTTCAGTTCTCCTGAGCAGCAGTGGGGAATTGCGTGGGATCGGAGGATGCACACTGAACCTTCAGTTCTCCTGAGCAGCAGTGGGGAATTGCGTGGGATCGGAGGATGCACACTGAACCTTCAGTTCTCCTGAGCAGCAGTGGGGAATTGCGTGGGATCGGAGGATGCACACTGAACCTTCAGTTCTCCTGAGCAGCAGTGGGGAATTGCGTGGGATCGGAGGATGCACACTGAACCTTCAGTTCTCCTGAGCTGTGTGGGGAATTGCGTGGGATTGGAGGATGCACACTGAACCTTCAGTTCTCCCGAGCAGCAGTGGGGAATTGCGTGGGATCGGAGGATGCACACTGAACCTTCAGTTCTCCTGAACTGTGTGGGGAATTGCGTGGGATCGGAGGATGCACACTGAACCTTCAGTTCTCCTGAGCAGCAGTGGGGAATTGCGTCTCATCGGAGGATGCACACTGAACCTTCAGTTCTCCTGGGCAGCAGTGGGGAATTGCGTCTGATCGGAGGATGCCCACTGAACCTTCAGTTCTCCTGAGCAGCAGTGGGGAATGCGTGGGATCGAGGACGCCCATTGAACCTTCAGTTCTCCTGAGCAGCAGTGGGGAATTGCGTGGGATCGGAGGATGCACACTGAACCTTCAGTTCTCCTGAGCTGTGTGGGGAATTGCGTCTGATCGGAGGATGCCCACTGAACCGTCAGTTCTCCTGAGCAGCAGTGGGGAATTGCGTGGGATCGGAGGATGCACACTGAACCTTCAGTTCTCCTGAGCTGTGTGGGGAATTGCGTCTGATCGGAGGATGCCCACTGAACCTTCAGTTCTCCTGAGCTGTGTGGGGAATTGCGTGGGATCGGAGGATGCCCACTCTCCTGAGCTGTGTGGAGAATTGCTGCAGTGAGGAACATAAGTGGATATTCTAAATTTGGAAGAAAATCAGAGGTAAACTAATTAGGTATTCAAAACAATTAGCACATCGTAAACACTTTTACTGTACATACTAGCCTTTTTAAAACCAGTTGGCCCATCTTCCTACTGTGCCAAATAAATAAGTAATAATAATAATTTAAGCAGTAGCAAAAAAATGGAAGATTTTAAAACACCCACAAGACTGTCAGTGAGTGTAGTTTTCAAAAGTGTTTGTGAATTGAGGTGCAAAACAATGAGTGTTTTTCCGGTTTGTCCTGAAACAAGTTAAATTCTGTATGTGTCATCAGTTAAATCAGTTCAGACAACACAAGCGACTTAAAAGAAAATAAAACCCTCAGGAACCTTGCAGTCCATGAATGGGACTCTGTTTGCTTATAAACACTCTTGGCTTGTGGTGTACAGCACAAAGGCTCATTCCTGCTAATGCGTACATGAATAACAACACATTTTGATCAAATTTCTCTCAGAATTAAGGCGTTGTGTAATACCATTGGCAGATAAAGATTCTTAGCTTTTGTTTCTCAAAACCAAAACCCAACCAAGCTTTCAAAAAACGTGAAGGTAAAAAGTTGACCTCAGTAGCACAGTAATTTGCAGTTTTTTTCCATGCTTTTCCCATGCTGTGGTTTGTCATGGTTTGCCGTGGTTTGTCATGGTTTGCCATGGTTTTTAAATATGCTTTACCATACAGTATGGTCTTTACTGCCTCTCATGCTGGCACATTGACAGTCTTTGTTTGGGAGAACCCCAATAAGCATTACTTTCACATTTTTCACATACCTTACCTCTCTGGCCTTTACAATGCATACCTATGCTTTACCATGCTTTCACTTTTATAAGGAGGTAGCTTAAACCTAAAGGCAGTCTGACCATCTAAACTCGTTTTTACAGGAGCCCTGTCTACCTTTCAATAACATCTTGATCACTGATAGCAAAACAACAGTAAGATTTCTTTTAAGAAAAGCTGTCCTGCGCAGGTATTTCCTTTGTGTTTTCACCACCACGGAAAGGAGAAACGTCCCAAAACGAGCGACTTGTTTATTTTCCTAGGCATGGCACTGCAGTGGGTGTGCTGATGACACTGCATGCTGCTCTACTTGATTTTGTGTTCAAATCTGAAGAAAGGTGAATGATGCAATAAACTGTTACTTTGTTACTTTTATCTAAAACTTATTGAAAGAGCATTTTAACCTCTTGAGCTTACAAAGTAATCAGTTCACAAGTAATCCTGAAATGTCTTTCTTGTGATTAGCTGGCTAAATACTTGAATAAGCTGTCATACAGGTCTTAGTGGTGTGAACTAAGCAATCACACATATTTATTTAATTTGTTTTGCCACATTACACATTTTTTTTATTTAATTACATAAAAGATTTCAGAAAGATATACCATATACTTGAAATAGTCTTGTGCCAGTGTAGTACCTATTAAAAGTTTTTTTTTATGTACTTTACCATACCTCTCTGGACTTCACAATGCTTCCCTATGCGTTACTATACCTCTCTGTGGTTTACAATGCTTCCCTATGCGTTACCATACCTCTCTGTGCTTTACAATGCTTCCCTATGCGTTACCATACCTCTCTGTGCTTTACAATGCTTCCCTATGCGTTACTATACCTCTCTGTGCTTCACAATGCTTCCCTATGCTTTACCATACCTCTCTGTGCTTTACAATGCTTCCCTATGCGTTACCATACCTCTCTGTGCTTCACAATGCTTCCCTATGCTTTACCACACCTCTCTGTGCTTCACAATGCTTCCCTATGCTTTACCAGACCTCTCTGTGCTTTACAATGCTTCCCTATGCTTTACCAGACCTCTCTGGGCTTCACAATGCTTCCCTATGCGTTACTTTACCTCTCTGGGCTTCACAATGCTTCCCTATGCGTTACCATACCTCTCTGTGCTTTACAATGCTTCCCTATGCTTCACCATGCGGTATTACACTTTTCAGTGCTTTTTACTCGTTATGCTTTATTACGCTTTGCTATGCTTATTGCTTATTATGCTTTGCTTATTGCTTATTATTGCTTATTATGCTTCTAATTACACTTGTAAATACACAGTAATTAGAGACACTTAATGTAAAGAGTTACCAATTTTTTTCTGAACAGTAAGAATACCAAAAAAAATTCTAATGCAAATAAGAAACAACTAAAGACTTTTTACAAGCCCAATAAACGAAATGTTTGATTTCTGGCTCCGGTTTCTTCTATGAAGTAAAGTCCTTTGAGAATCTGGCCTACCTCTCTCAAAGAGTATAGCCAACATAAGACCAGTGGATGATCTGGGGGCAAAACAGAACTGAAGAACCCTTTCTCAGGGGTTCATTAAAAGAACCCTGTATATGTCACAGAACCTTTTAAACATTCCACAGGGGGAACCCTTTGCGCTAACATTCTGCCCCTTCATTCCATTGTCAGGAGTCCACTATCGAGCTGATCTTCGCTGCCTTTGCTACCACAGCCAGTGCCAGCACGTCCCTCATCATGCAACTTCTAAAGCACCCGGCAGTACTGGAGAAACTGCGCGAGGAGCTGCGGAGCAATGGCATCCTGCACAATGGCTGCCTGTGTGAGGGAGCGCTGCGTCTCGACTCCCTCTTCAGCCTCAAGTACCTGGACTGCGTCATCAAAGAGGTGCTGCGACTCTACACACCCGTCTCAGGAGGCTACCGGACTGCCCTCCAAACCTTCGAGCTTGACGTGAGTCCAAACAGGCACTCTACACGCTGGATTTATTGCTTGACGTGAGCTTTTAGGCAATGGGAATGGAGGCTTTATTAAAAGTGACACAGAACAGAAATCATTGATTACTGACTCGTGAATTCACGAGGGAACACTGTACTTGTAAGGCTATAGTTGTAAATCATACAGATGCATATGCAGTGAATACACTTGGCTAATATTGCTATTCAAATGGGTACTAGTACTTACAGAATACATCAGCTGTTATAACTTTTTGCATGTCAGGTCAAGTTAAGTGTTGTTAGTCACTGTTTCCTGAAATTACACTTTGTCTCTAATGATGGCAGAGATCAATAGGCCCTGCTGTTATTTCAGCCAGAAAGGATTTTAGCACTTGTGTCATCATCTGTAGTAGCAGGAACAGCACTGACTATGCCTACCTCTGTCTGTTCCCTTGCCAGGGGTTCCAGATTCCTAAAGGCTGGAGTGTGATGTACAGTATCAGGGACACCCACGACACGGCCTCGGTCTTCAAGGACGTGGACACCTTCGACCCAGACCGCTTCAGCCAGGAGCGCAGCGAGGACAAGGACGGACGCTTTCACTACTTGCCCTTCGGAGGGGGGGTGCGGACGTGCCTGGGTAAGCAGCTGGCCAAACTGTTCCTGCGGGTGCTGGCCGTGGAGCTGGCCAGCACCAGCCGTTTCGAGCTGGCAACTAGGACTTTCCCAGGCGTCATCACCGTGCCTGTCGTGCACCCCGTGGACGGCTTGAAGGTCAAGTTCTTTGGACTCGACTCCAACCAGAACGAAATCATGGCTGAGACAGATGAAATGCTGGGGGCCACCGTCTGAACAGGAGGAAGGAGGGCACGGGCTTGCAGGGCCAAACTCGAAGGCAGACAAACAAACAAACAAACAAGCAAGCAAGCAGTACACAAAATGAGAACAAGACAAAAGAAAAGCGTCCTGGACTTGCTGAATGCTAACTTCATGAGAAAAGACAAAACAAGCAAACATCATGAAGCTGCCAAAAATGTATAGATTTCATTTATATATATATAATGTGTGTGTGTGTGTGTGTGAGGATCAGCTATGTGGGGTGGGGGTAGGTGGGAACTAATACTTTACAACCACAGGGAATAAAACAAAAGTGATGAAGGTGGACAGATTATATTTGTGTATTAAAAACAGTGATGAAAAGCTAAAACACACCTCTTTGTAAGAAGCGGTGCCAATCTATGAAGTAAAGGAAACAGGGTGTAGAAATACTAAAGGACAGGGAATGAGAGAAAAGAGATTAACAAGAGGATGAGACAATAAAAAAGAAAGAAACAAAGATAAACACAGGGTCACGTAATGGACGAAAAGATGTAAGCATAATAAGAAGAGGGTGAGTATAGACTTGCAAGTAAAAGGCCGTACCTGACTCTATAGACTGTGATGGATTGGTATTACCTGACTGTACAGACTGTGATGGATTGGTATTACCTGACTGTACAGACTGTGATGGATTGGTATTACCTGACTGTACAGATTGGTATTACCTGACTCTATAGACTGTGATGGATTGGTATTACCTGACTGTACAGACTGTGATGGATTGGTATTACCTGACTGTACAGATTGGTATTACCTGACTGTACAGACTGTGATGGATTGGTATTACCTGACTGTACAGATTGGTATTACCTGACTGTACAGACTGTGATGGATTGGTATTACCTGACTGTACATATTGGTATTACCTGACTGTACAGATTGAAAGAGCCCAGAGTAGAAACCCTATTCTGCTTGTATAGTCCCTCAGAGAGCTATCGGTATTAAATACAGGAATATCCCTAATATAAAAGTAATCAGATAATGTGCTGGGTAAGGTTACATTGCTTTCCCTAGCAGAAAAGTTTTTAACAGGATCTGTACAGTGAACCTGCTGAGTGGGGAAAAAAGGAAAAGAAAGAAAGGGTGAAGAAAATCTCAATTTTATGTTTTTTTTACATGCTGCTAAGAAGCCATTCATGAAAGTCTCTGCAGATTTGCATTGATATAATATTTTAACTGACATTATTTACACTGTAGCTATTGCATCATAGTTGCTATTTTCCGTACAGACTTATTTAGCACGTGGGATGTATACTTTACAGTGCTGTTATATGTGTAATTACAATTTTTGCCTCAAAGTTATTTTTCTTTAAAACGGCAGAATAATTAAAAAATTCAGTGTTACAAGAAAGTTGCATCTGCTGCAGTGTTGGCGAGAAACATCCTGCTGATGTTATGTAGTTCATCGGAAGGGCACTGAAACAGCCAATAACGTTCCCTTGTCAGAAAGAGTGTGGAAATGAGAACTCAAAAAGGAGCCCCAGCTTTGCATACAACTCGCTAGCTGATCAACTGAAGCCACCCAAGCAAGGACATGCAAGAAGAAGCTTCAATGGCAGGATGTAGAATGCTTGGTCCCAATTTTCCACCACTGTTTAGATCAATAGAAAAGATCTAAATAACTCTTATTATTAACATAGCCCAAAACATCAGGTTTTAAAAAGGTGACTTCAGGTGGCACAGATTGCTTCAGTTGTTAAAAGAAATTATCCAGTGGTGTGGTCTAAAGCTGAGAAAACACAACGCCACTTTGTGGCTTGGAACTTGGTTTCAGGAGACTAGGTTTCAGGCCACTGCATGGCACACCAGAGGAGAATTGGGGTTTGATACAGCAAACTTGCCTAAAACTAGGTCTCCTGGTCTCCTGGAACCAGGTTTCAAGCCACTGTTTCTGAAAAAGAGGCTTAGTGTTCTCTCAGCTTCAGGATTATGTAACATGCACACAAAGTTATAATGCAACTGAAATCTGCATAGAGGATAGAGCCATGGGGAGGTTAACAAGAAGTAGACTTACAAGTTTGCATTGTCTGTCTTTCTAATAACCTATTATTATTATTATTATTATTATTATTATTATTATTATTATTATATTATTATTATTATTATTATTATTATTATACATATTGTAATAAATATTATTTTAAGTGCTATTTTTTTTAAATTTCAGAATAGAGATTTAGTATAAAGATTTTTTTTGTTAAATATTGTTTTATTTAGTATAACATGGATTTCTTTTTATTGTAAACAGTGTTTAAATGTTTATTGTTTTTATTATGTTCAGTTGATATTAATTATAAAAACACTTGTGAGTTTTTGTTAATATTTTATGCCATGTGACCATGTGTTCTCTGTGTGGCTAGATGTTTGTGTGTGTGTGTGTGTTTGTATGTAAATAATTATATTTCTTAATACAGGTCAACATTTTACTTTGTTAAAATATGAATGTTGTGTTTTTTTGTGATCTTAAAGTAATGTACATGGCAATTTTATAGACTCCTATAATAAAAAAGTAAAAATAGAAGGTGTCTTTTGGTCTTTCTAACATGGTCTAGCTCAGGGGCTGGTAATTCCGGTCCTGGAGGGCCGGTGTCCCTCCTGGTGTTCGTTCCAACTGACCAATTAAGCTTCTAATAAGCACTTAATTGGTGCAATTAAGTAATTTAGGGCACAGTTTGAACAAAAACCAGGAGGGACATCGGCCCTCCAGGACTGGAATTGCCCACCCCTGGTCTAGCTAAAAGGCAAGCATTTCATAACACCACAAAATACGTTTTTATTGTGGAAGAATACTTTCTCACTAAATAAATAAATAAATAAGCCCTCCTAACTTTATTGTACCAATCAGAAAGCTCTATTACAGCAAACTACCATGACAAAATTCAGATCGTGTCTATCTGTAAATGAATGTGAGGTTTTAAATGTTTAAAATAACAATAAAAGGTACTGTTTTCCAGTTTATAATGGCAATAAAACCCTGACCATTGAGCATTGTCTTGGTAGTAGACCTTGTGTTTAGAGTAGTGTTCTTTTAATGTGTTATATTGCTTAAATGTAACCTCTGGCTCTGGTGGATCACAGTCATATATATATATATATATATATATATATATATATATATATATATATATATATATATATATATATATATATATCATAGTACCCAAGCTACAAGTCTGTGGTTCGTTGCCCCTTTCAAACAGACCCAGGACACACAGACTGGAGGTTTGAAGCGCTTACACGTTATTTTTTAATAACACAAAAATAAAAATCAACTAAACATAAACAGGAACTGAACTCACACAGGACAACTAAGCTGGTTACCTGTTAAAACAAAATCAACCAAAACAAAAACACAGTTTTTTTAAGCAAAGCACACTTGTAAGGCTTTACACAGCACCCTTTTCTTCCTGTACGCTTGAGCACACTATCTCACTATCTCCTCCTTGGCTACACCTAAAAACAAATCATCGCTTAAATGTAAATTTAAGGAACGTGCAACCTTGTCGATTCCAAGCAAACCACTACTCACGACCCCGTGCACTGAAAGCAATCATCTAAACCACTGTGCAAAAGAGCTGGGCTCGTCTGCATTCCACAGGACAGGATAGAATCTGTAACAACAGTGTATCTACACAACACTGCCCGTTCCACTCTTCCTTATATTCCATGACCCTGTGTCACCCACATGGGTAAGCACAGTCATACCCTTAATGACAGTGCACCTTGAAACCCTGCCCATTATAGATAGGTGCTCACTTTCTTGAATTGCTTCATTTGGAATGCTTTCTGTTAAAATATTTGTATTAAGATTTCACACAAGTACACTGGATACAAGTAATATTGTAATGTCTTTTTATACATGCATAAAAATGAACATAAGGACAAAAGAAAAAGTACAAATGAGATGATGCCTATCAGAACTTGTCCAGTTCCTAGTAGCTGGTTGATCCCAAATCTTTGTCAAGGCAGGTCTTACAGGATCCCAGTGATTCTGCATCAACAACATGACTAGGCGTTTCATTCTATACCCTCACCACTCTCTGTGTGAAGAAGTGTCTCCTACCCTCTGTCCTGTGTCTGTTTCCACTCGATTTCCAACTGTGTCCTCTGGTTCTGGTTTCTGTGCTGGGATTAAAAGTATTGGTTAAGGTTAACTTTGCCCATTCCTAAGATTTCAAAGACTTCAGTCAAGTCCCCCTAACTGTTCTTTGTTGTAGGCTAGATCAATCCATCTCCCTGTCTGATATCACAGCACATTCCTTTAGGCCGTGGGATTAGTCTGATTGCTGTTTCTTGGACTCTCTGCATTCTGGGGACAAGAACTGAACACATTATTCGTGCTTGACATTTCTGACAATTTGTCCAACCATGCTGTTTGCCTTTTGAATTGCTTCCTGACGCTGTCTGGTTGCTGACAGCAATCAGTCTATTAAAACACCAAGGCCTTTATATCACAAATATAAATACGTAAACATACATACACGGAAATCCAAAGTGTAGGATATAATTATAATATAAAAGAATGAGATTGCAGATAAATGAAAAAAGCAAACAAAAGACTTAAAAGCAGGAACAACAAATCCTCTGCGGAACCTTCTAAAGTGATGCACGTTCCATGATTAGACTCACTAACTTCTAAACACATCCTTATTGTGGGATTTATTTAGCATTTAAGCATTTAGCATTTAAGAGAAACTTGAAGAAATGTATCATTTTCATCCTGGAGCTTTTTTTTGTGTGCTTTTGAAAGGACATGCCGTGCACTTGGAAAACGAACCAGGTCGAAGCCAGTCATTACATGCATCCCTGCATCATCCTGAATTGATCTGCAGCAGAGATAATCTCACAGATCTGCACAGGCACAGGTTAGCAAGCCAGGAATCCTGACACATCTCTTGAGCTGGAAATGCCTTACATCATTTATATTTCAGGTATGATGTAATTGGGCAAAGCATGTGAATATGAAACTATATATACATAGGAGGAAAAATAAATTGAACTATTCCCCTGACATCTTTACTCTATCGGTCAATAGTCTCGGTCTGTCACGTGATTGGTTCACATCACTGTCAGTCCCGCCCCTTTTCAAAGGAACGCCTTTCTCCTCCTTGCACTCTGCAAGAGAAAATTGCTGAACACCGATTCTATGAGTTAACAGAAAATTAATTACAAAACACACTACAAAAGAAAGATCCTCCAAACACTAAAATGGTGATTAAAACGCCACTGTCACTGTTTTCTGACTTTCTGAAATTCAAACAAATTCAGCTTGACGAAAACAAATATGACAGGCAGGATATAAACTGGATTATGCAGCAGTCAGCAAACCAGACGGAAACATAGAAAAACTTTGCTAACTATACAGTATGAACTTCAAAAACATTTTTTGTTATTTATTTACTTATGCTGTATCAGCTATATTTAAACAAAATATATACAGTCATATTTATTTACATTATCATGTATCAGCTATATTTAAGCAAAATATATAACTATCCAACCTTGCCCCACTTATTAAATATGTACTGCAGACTGAGCCATAATGGAAAATTTAAATGCCCCTCAGGAAGACTTGTCACCTCCAGGGTGCCTGCGGCTTGGGGCATTATAGCCCCCTGTCGGTAACAATAGTCTTCCCTCGGGACAATAATTTTCTACTATAGCCCTCCTCTCCAAAGGAATGTTTGTTTGGAGATTGTGTCATGGAGTGCACAGTGTGGTGCGTGGCTCAGTCCAGCCTGAACCGAGGAACAGAATTAAGAGAAAGGATTTTTTATGGGCCGGGATAGCTGTGCTTGGGTGCTGTGTTTATTTAAAAGTGTTTTGTTTGAAACTTTTTATAGGATGTAGCCAGGAGTTAATTGACAATTAACCAATCAATTACTCACTGGCCACAGTCCACACTTTTCTAATTAAACAATTAAGCCCAGTTTAGAGGGTGGCTGTGTAAATGTTGGCCATCTTTAGAACTTGGGCTTGAGGTTGTCTTGCGATGCAGAAAATTCACTTAAACTGAAGCTGATCTGAAGAAGAAAATCTGATCCCAGAAGGTCCAACCATCCCTTCATGTCAAAGTGAGACTACTTTGAATTATTCTCGAGGTAGCCCCAAATGTGTCAAACTAAGCTACTTTGGAAATAAAAGTTGCATAAGTTGCATGCCTATGCTTTTAAATAACATTATCAAACCATCTGATATATTTATTTATGTATTTATTTATTGATGTAGTTATTATTGATATTGTATAAGATGATCCTGTATGAAGAGAAATTAAAGTTAACTTACTTTAAGTTTAAGAAAGGAAATTACTGCATCGCATTTAGTGTATGTTCATCCATAAATTTACACTCAATTATAAATCTATAAACTATAAACAAACAAAAAAACTGTGTACAATTCTACCCATAGACCATGTTTATTTAGTTTTCATCTTTTCATGTTAAAATGAGAATAGCTAGAATTATTCTCTAGTGTAGCCCCAATTGTGTCAAACTATTAAAAATAAAAATAATAAAATAAATATATTGCAGACCTAGGCTTTTAAACACAATGATCAAACCATCCAATGTATTTATTTATTCACATTTCAAAAGTACACAAGCGGATCTTCTTCTTTAGATCGGGTTTGGTTAAAGTGCATTTTCTGCATCGCGATCGGGTCATCTGCCAATCCGAGCACAAAGAGATTTTGGGGGTTCTAAAAATGTGGGGTCCTAACATATCTGCAGTCTTTTCCCCTACTTGGTTTGTTAGCTGCTGGAAGATTAGTTGTGTGAGTCTGTGCTTGCAATCGGACTATGCTGTTTGCAGAACTGGGGGCATAGTCTGCAAGCGAGCTTCTGCATGCAGGAGTGCCTACCTTGTGGCAGACACCTGCTCCCTATGCTGGATATTGGATGCAACTCAGCACCGACTCCTGCCAGGCACAGCAGGGGGTGTAAGGGATTCAAGGGATTCAGGGGAGTGGGGTGGACAGCGAGCACTGATTGGTGCGAAGGTAATTACACTGTTGGTAATTTTAGCACTTTGCTACGCTATATAGATTTCTTCAGGACGTAACAGGAGAAGAAAAAGGAATATTGTATCATGGATGAATCAATTGTTTGCTGAGAGCTGCTTGAGATTCATTCCGGCACATACAGTATATTAAAATGGACACTACCCTACCAAGAATACATTCACTCAGACATACTGTAAAGTATTAAGACATGTACTGGAGACAGCTACAGCCAGGATTAAGAGGTCTTTCTTTATGTATTTCACATAAGGTCGACCTGCAAGCTGCCCTTCGACCCAAGCCTTGGAACAGTAACTAGATTGACCGTTGCCAGATGAAGTTCCATTCCCACAACCAGCGCTGTCACCAATGGCAACATATTGTTTACAAAATATTGTATTTTGTAATGGAAAATAATGTCACTTAAATGGTATGAACACCGCCTTGAACTTGTGTGTTATTAATAGCATTACATTCAAGACCACATGATATTTGTTACATATATTACAGTTGTTATTATAAGCATGCCTAGTGCTACTGCTACTACTACTGCTACTGTTACCACAAACAGGGGTTCATTTGTGCCAGATTGCCCTGGAGCCCAGATCCGGCACCTGTTTGTTTGACATGCGAATATTATACAGTTTGCAAATGATTAACAACCTGAAATAATATATATATATATATATATATATATATATATATATATATATATATATATATATATATATATATATTTTTTTTTATTGCAAAAATAACATGTACAATAATAATTTAAAAAAAGAATTAAATGACAAAAGTGCTCTGTAACGATATACTTTAGGATGGAACATCTATGACTAAGACAATTACTTGTTTTTGTGAGTTCAGTTTGAATTAAAAATAAGGAGCTGCCTTTTTTACATTATCAGTGAAACAGAATCATCCTCTCGAGTTACGGGAGACAAAACAAAAGTGATCTTATTTCACAATCAACGCTTTTCCTAGAGTTTCTTTAAGAAACAGAGTCGGCTCAATAGAACTTTAAAGGGACATCACATAACCCAAAATAAACCCCCAAACAAAGAGCCCTACTTATACAGTGTTATGTTCTGGCACAAGTAAGTCACTTTAAATCAACCAAACAGTGAGACAGTTATTATTATTTGTTTATTTAGCAGACGCCTTTATCCAAGGTGACTTACAGAGACTAGGGTGTGTGAACTATGCATCAGCTGCAGAGTCACTTACAATTACATCTCACCCGAAAGACGGAGCACAAGGAGGTTAAGTGACTTGCTCAGGGTCACACAATGAGTCAGTGGTTGAGGTGGGATTTAAACCGGGGACCTCCCGGTTACAAGCCCTTTTCTTTAACCACTGGACCACACAGCCTCCTATGTTATGGGTACGAATGGCGCAATGGAAACCCAAACAGACCAGACAACATTTTCTGTTACTCAAGATAACTTAGTAACTACTATGTAAACACACAGTAGTTAGAGACACAATGTAAAGTGTGACCCAAATACTACAGTATACTTTTACAATTGTAGTGCTTTTGGATGGCATTGTAGTGCATGGGGTTATTGTTTGTAATTTTTACTTATTTTGTGGAATATTGCTTTGATTCATTGGGCAGGATTTTTAAAAACCAGCGTTATTGTATCGTGGTATAGTAATGAGAGCTCATGTAGCAAGTGATTTTCAAACGAAATGTGTTAATTAAATCAATCGGTTAATACTTTGAAATTTGAGTCGATGAGGTCGTTGATGAACGCATTTCTCGTTAAAAAGCTTAATTGTCTTAAGTGGTGCATACTGTAAAGGCGCTCTGCGTGGAGTGCAGAATGCACCCTATAGCCTGAAGGTGGCCAGGTTCGAGTCCAGGCTATTCCACTGCCGGACATGGACGGTAGTTCCCAGGGGGTGGCGCACAATTGGCCGAGCGCCGCTCAGGTGGGGAGGACTTAGGTCGGCCAGGGTGACCTCAGCTCACTACACCCCGGTACACGGACATTATATACAAACCAATGGAATACTGAGTGTGTATGTATGCATGTGTGTGTTTAATAGAGAGAGAGAGAGAGAATACATGCATGTCTCCAGTCATATGTGGTTTTCACGATCACGTCGCATTAAGTTCTAGCCAAAATTGTAGATATTTATTACTACCATAGCCTTATCTTGTCGAATCCTATTATTTCGCCCCATTGCCAGTCGAAATAGTCGAAAGAAGCACTGCTCGTTAAGATATTAACATTAATTAATTAATTACGGAAATTACGTTAGCATGATTATTTAATAACGAGATAGGCATAACAGCCTCTTGAAAATACCAAAAGCAATGCTACATAATGATTTGTTGATTAACACTGGAGTTATCATTTACAAACTTTTGAAAACCCCGCCCATTATGCTATGCTAGCCATTTTTGGTTACTGTTGTTACTGAACAACCTAACTGAAAACACTACATTTGACAAAATTATTAGTTCAACTTCAGACTAATGCCTAACTACACTTTTCTGTCACAATATGCACACAGACAACTGCAAAGGCTCAATTTATATGTACAAAATAACAACAACACATTTCTGTGGTTAATAAATACTGAGTATAAATGGATGTTTTGTTCATTAAGCATCAGGCTTGTCCTCTGACGGCAGTGGGTGCTGTGCAATCAGGATGCTTCTGCGGGTTAAGACTGGGTCTCTTGGTAGATAATTACCTCCAGTCTCACCTCAGCCCTGGGGTATTGATTTTGAAATGACTTTTCCTGGAATGCTGTTTACGATGCATCATCTCATTTGGAATTTTTACACACACATGACACTGCAGTTCAGCGACACGTCCGTGAGAGTGATTCATGCTTCATCATTTCAATTCAATCTTCTCAAGTTTGTTCTTATCTGCCTGCTTGCCATTAAACACATTTTTTTGAAGGCGTAATCTGTTGGCAAGTAGCAGATATGAATATGTAATGTATGATGAGTGAAAAAGTTCAGGTGTTTAAAGTTTACTTGTCTCAAGATTTTCTCCGAAGCAGAGAAGCACTTTTTTGGGTCACACTTTACATTGTGTCTCTAATTACTGTGTATTGACATAGTAATTACTTAGTAAATGCATGTGTACTTACACATAATTACTATGTTATTATTAATGTGTAAATCTTTTTGCATGTTATAACCCTAACCCTAATCCTTTTCTGATATAATTGTGTACTAACATATATAGTGCAAAAAGAGTTACGAATTAAGTACACTGTAACTATGCATAACAACACTGTAATTATGTGTAAGTACACAGGTATTTACTAAGTAACTACTATGTACAGTACTGTGCAAAAGTTTTAGGCAGGTGTGAAAAAATGCTGTAAAGTAAGAATGCTTTCAAAAATAGACATGTTAATAGATTATATTTATCAATTAACTAAATGCAAAGTGAGTGAACAGAAGAAAAATCAAATCCATATTTGGTGTGACCACCCTTTGCCTTCAAAACAGCATCAAGCATCAATTCTTCTAGGTACACTTGCACACAGTTTTTGAAGGAACTCGGCAGGTAGGTTGGCCCAAACATCTTGGAGAACTAACCACAGTTCTTCTGTGGATTTAGGCAGCCTCAGTTGCTTCTCTCTCTTCATGTAATCCCAGACAGACTCGATGATGTTGAGATCAGGGCTCTGTGGGGGCCATACCATCACTTCCAGGACTCCTTGTTCTTCTTTATGCTGAAGATAGTTCTTAATGACTTTCGCTGTATGTTTGGGGTCGTTGTCATGCTGCAGAATAAATTTGGGGCCAATCAGATGCCTCCCTGATGGTATTGCATGATGGATAAGTATCTGCCTGTACTTCTCAGCATTGAGGAGACCATTAATTCTGACCAAATCCCCAACTCCATTTGCAGAAATGCAGCCCCAAACTTGCAAGGAACCTCCACCATGCTTCACTGTTGCCTGCAGACACTCATTCGTGTACGCTCTCCAGCCCTTCGCAAACAAACTGCCTTCTGCTACAGCCAAATATTTCAAATTTTGACTCATCAGTCCAGAGCACCTGCTGCCATTTTTCTGCACCCCAGTTCCTGTGTTTTCGTGAATAGTTGAGTCGCTGGCCTTGTTTCCACGTCGGAGGTATGGCTTTTTGGCCGCAAGTCTTCCATGAAGGCCACTTCTGACCAGACTTCTCCGGACAGTAGATGGATGTACCAGGGTCCCACTGTTTTCTGCCAATTCTGAGCTGATGGCACTGCTGGACATCTTCCGATTGCGAAGGGAAGTAAGCATGATGTGTCTTTCATCTGCTGCAGTAAGTTTCCTTGGCCGACCACTGCGTCTACGGTCCTCAACGTTGCCCGTTTCATTGTGCTTCTTCAAAAGAGCTTGAACAGCACATCTGGAAACCCCTGTCTGCCTTGAAATTTCTGCCTGGGAGAGACCTTGCTGATGCAGTATAACTACCTTGTGTCTTGTTGCTGTGCTCAGTCTTGCCATGGTGTATGACTTTTGACAGTAAACTGTCTTCAGCAACCTCACCTTGTTAGCTGAGTTTGGCTGTTCCTCACCCAGTTTTATTCCTCCTACACAGCTGTTTCTGTTTCAGTTAATGATTGTGTTTCAACCTACATATTGAATTGATGATCATTAGCACCTGTTTGGTATAATTGTTTAATCATACACCTGACAATATGCCTACAAAATCCCTGACTTTGTGCAAGTGTACCTAGAAGAATTGATGCTGTTTTGAAGGCAAAGGGTTGTCACACCAAATATGGATTTGATTTAGATTTTTCTTCTGTTCACTCACTTTGCATTTAGTTAATTGATAAATATAATCTATTAACATGTCTATTTTTGAAAGCATTCTTACTTTACAGCATTTTTTCACACCTGCCTAAAACTTTTGCACAGTACTGTAAATATACAGTAATCAGAGATAATGTAAAGTGTTACTTTTTTTTTGTTTCTCATTCCAAGTTATAGCGTGATGCAGATGTTCGGTAAGAATTGGTTTTGTTACTTTAAGAAATATTTTAAGAAGTTAAAGTAATCAAAAAGTCCCTAAACAGTTGACCGCAAAACATATGTTTGTTAGTAAATAAAACAACAAGACGTGGTGAAATACATGAAAAGAAAAGACAAGAATGTGTTATTCTGTGGAAATACATTAAAACCAGGCAGAACACAAAAGTCTAAGATGTCTGTAAACTTTGGATTTGACTTGAACTTCAGTGTTTAAACTTTTAAGCCAAGTGTTTGAGGTTCTGTACGAAACAAGATCCATACTTCAACATAAATTCTATGTACCCTGGTATGTCGACAGGTTCAAAATATATTAGCAATCTCAATATTTGGTCACCAGAGGATGCCAGGAGCTGAGTAAAATGGTAAAAAAGGTAAACAATGGATAAATAAAAACTTCTAAAAGGAGAGGGTGATCTAGCCACATCTTTAGCTGGCTATTTATTTGGCAGCTGCTTTTAGCCATGGCGGCTTACAGGTGTTACAGGGGAGTACAGGGTTACAATGCAAGATTCATATTTAAATACAGTGTAGTTTACAGTAAGTGCAAATAATAACACTACTAGAATACAATATGAACTAGGATGCAGCAAGTTAGGATCACAGCAAGTTATATCTATAATCAGGGGTGTCTCTTTGTTTAAAAGTGGGGCACACAGGTAAAGAAGAACAGCCCAGAGAAGCAAGGCAGCATTTGTATTTTGTTAAAAAGCTCTGGTAAAATGCTTTTTTACTGTTCAATCTTTTTCAAGTTACTGATTTTGTAATAGTAAACCCACAAAATTGGACAGGCGTTTCAACATAAAATATAGAATATTTACTAACTGAGCATGTATTAAGTACAAACACAGTAGCACCAAACGACAGAACCAGTTCCAGTGGCATATCTGCACAATGCTGTACAGCAGGGGTTCTTAAACTGGAGATGTCTGAAGGTGGTCGCAAAGTTTTTGGTAGATCCATTTTTAATTTTGTTTTTATTACCTTTATCTAGTTTCAAAAACAGCACATCCTCCCTATATTACTATTAATTAATACATTCTACTTTCTTTCCCTTCCTTCATATCTGTAGGTCCCGCTTATATCTTTATGTAATCAGAAGTTATTTAGTTACAGATTTACCACCTATTCTAGAGGTTGCGCTCTAAACTGTGAAGGGTGGACGGTGAGTAGAATTGGCTATGATAGTTATGTGGCCCTTTCCTTGACCTTTCTCGATGATTCAATCAATGAAACAAAGAAAAGTTTATCTCATATGAAAACATAATAAACTATACAACCATTTTACAAATACAAACTTTTTTGTGGATGAGTTTCAATATTAGCGAACTGAATTGTGTAATATTAAGGATTGTTTTTTGAAAAAGTCTGTATTTATATGTGCACATATTGTTTCTTTTCTTACCTTAGTTATCACTAATTGCTTGTTTGGTTTGTTTATTAGATGAAGCTGTGCTTTCTACCTGCCATTCTAAATTGTAATGGGAATCTAAATGAATGACAGCTGTCCCAGGGGGTAACAATTCTTGAGACGAAGTTTCTTTAATCAACCTCCTCGATGGTGTTTCTTCTCTCCCCTTGTTTCAGATACAAGTGACGCCTCATCCACAGTGAGCAGAGAGGATCACAGTTCAGCACAAGGGAACACGGCGTCGATTATGTACTTTCTATTTTATCTCGGAGTTAGAGTCTTGCAGCCCTGTAACTGACTCTTAGATTATATGCAATGTTGTTGTGTCTATTGTGTTTGGAGTATCTAAGCTTGTTGGTGTAATTACAGCGCACTCAAGTCAGAGGTTTGGTACCATACCAAAGTGGATTTTAAATAGCTGCATGCTGAAGTTTCCTTGTTTTCTGCTTTTATTGTAAATCCTCCTGCTGCTATTGTGTGTCATTTTGAATGGGAGTTTTATATTGTTTTAGATGTGTTCTATAGTCCCATTTTAGATGTATGATTTTGCACAGGAGTGAATCTGTTAAGGGTGTAATTAAAAGCACTCCTGAACACTTGGTGTAGGAGGGTATGACTCTAGAGCATTACAGTAAAACGGCCAGTGAGGAATGTGAACATGGAAGTTTTTAAAAATATATTGAGCTGGGGTTTACATATGCTGGATCCATGACTAACCCACAACCGCAGTGTGTTCTTTGTGGTGAAATACTTGCTGATGAAAAGTATGAAGCCTTCAAAACAGCACCATCATTTAGAAAGCAAGCATCATTCCCTGAAGGACAAACCGATTGATTTTTTAAAGAGGAAGTTACCGAATCTGAAAAAACAACAGGATGTCATTTTTCAAGCAAGCAGTGTGAATAGTAAAGCTCTCTGTGCGTCCTACATGGTGGCTTTAAGGATAGCAAAAAGTGGTAAGCCCCACACCATTGCTGAATTACGTATAGCACCATGTGCTACTGGCATGGCAAACATTATGCTGGGACCTGATTCCGCAAGCAAATTAATTGTTATACCTGTGGCAAAGTGCCCGCCCCTGTGTGTATTGTATGTTACGTGTTGTGTGTAAATGTTGGTGTATAGGCATTGGTACACGGGATATAAGCGGGTCTGTATTTCACGTGTATTTAAAAATGCAGATTTGTATTTAGGCACGAGGATAGAACAAATCACTTCACGTGCTGGTTAAAATGTAATGTGTGGTCACGGGAGTACACTTAATTCACGTGCAGTTGTACCGAGATTCCAATTGAATGATTGACTAGCAATCACGCGGGGTTGGGTGTTCGGTGAGTGGAGAACGGGAGGACGGGAGAGAGATAAAGTAAATAATTGCTATTGCGTGCAAGAGGCACGATACTTGTTTGTTTATTTCACTCACCGTGTTTGCTTGTTCGTTTTTGTTTACCTGTTTATTTTGTCGCAGTGCGTGTCCTGTTTTTGTGTTCTGTTGATTTATTAAATGCTCCACCAAACTCCACCTCTGTCGTTTATTTCCTGGCTCTGGTCTGACGTCACCACCAGCAGAGGAAGAATGCCTGCTGGTCTTCCCTTCCGAGGCAGAGCATCACCAGTCCCCTGCAAGAGAGGGAGTTTGGTGGAGCTGAGCGAATGGTTTCGCTCAGCATTTAATAAATCAACAGAACACAAAAACAGGACACGACACTTGCGACCAAAATAAACAGGTAAACAAAAACGAACAGACAAACAAATACGGTGAGTGAAATAAACAAACAAGTATCGTGCCTCTTGCACGCAATTGTTATTTACTTTATCTCTCTCCCGTTCTCCACTCACCGAACACCCAACCCCGCGTGAGTGAAAACATGCTGCTTTTATGCAGTTGTACCGAGACTCGATTGCTAGTCAATCATTCAATTGGAATCTCGGTACAACTGCACGTGAATTAATTAAGTGTCTTCCCGTGACCACACATTACATTTTAACCAGCACGTGAAGTGATTTGTGCCATCCTCGTGCCTAAATACAAATCTACATTTTTAAATACACGTGAAACACAGACCCGCTTATATCTCGTGTACCAATGCCTATACACCAACATTTACACACAACACGTAACATACAATACACACAGGGGCGGGCACTTTGCCACATACCCCTTTCAAACGATTCGGTTGCACAGCACATTCATGAATGACTGCTGATGTTCTTGAACATCGCTGCACAACTCTAAGATACATTTGCGATGGATCTGTGCAGGAGGATGTATTGTTTTGTCGTCCACTTTCAGGTTGAGCTTCTGTGGAAAGCATTCATGACACTTTTTCTGAGGCAGTTAAATATGGAGCGGTGTATTGGGGTATGTACTGATGGTGCAGAGTTATGACGGGAAAGAACGGTGGTCTGGCGACTCAAATTCATGTGCATGCTACTTGGACTCATTGTTCAATACATCGTGAAGTTCCCTTTCAATTTGAACGACATTATGTATGGGATATGCCATGGGATATGCCTGCCCATTTATACCAGAGCTGTCGATAGGCCCCTTCCTGGGATGACGCACTCAGTCCTGTCCACCGAGGGATTAAAACCGTCATCCTGAGGAAGCCGTTTCTCTTTTTCCTTCTCAAGATGGTAAGGTAAGACCTCTATGTCTAGCTGAGCGTGTTGATATAAAAGAGCTCCTGAGTCGTGTTGTATTTCACTTGCATTCGTGGTGAAAGCTGGCTTGCCACTTTCCTGGAATCACCCACTCTCTATTTCGAGTCTCTTCTTTCTGTCTTTCAGCAGCCTCCTTGCTTGCGTTGTAGGCTGCTCTGCTGTTTACTGTCTGTCGTGTGTGAGCGACTGCCTGTGCGCTGCCATGTTGTGTGACTGCACATGGTCCAGAACCAGGCTATCGCCATGCTGCACCATGTATTGCTCTCCTGATTGCCTACCACAGCCACTCGAGCCTGTGTATCCATCCCGGTGTATGCTGTGTGCTACCCCTGGCTGTGTTGACTATCCGTGGTTAAGGCTAGGCGCATCTCGGTGCTTAGATGCTCCATGTCTTGGTGCTTAGTGCCACAGCATGTCAATAACACCTGCACTCGGTGCCCTGATTCTTCGGTGCACCAGTACTATATTTTACCTCACTCAGTGTCCTTGGTGCTTCTGCATCCTTGGTGCCTGAGTGCTTCAATACACAGGTCTACATCCTCCGGTGTTTAAACAACGCCCTAGGGGCTGTGCAGACATCAAGCATGGCTAAAGTCCACCCTTGCACGTTCTGCACAACATTCCCATGCTAGCATGGCTGAGCCGTACGCGGCGTTGGGAGTCGTACGCGGCGTTGGGAGCCCCTGGCCAGCCAGCAGGCTCAGCTCAGCCGATAACTGCGGCCCCAGAGCTGACTCCGCCTGCACCGGTGGTCGCCCCGGATGTCAGCATTGCTAAGGAAGACCATGATGCGATTTCGATCGCAGCCTCATGGGAAGGTAGCTCCTTCCTTCAGAAGCAGCCCCTACCTCGCCTGACCATTCCTTTGGACCAGCGGTGGAGGAATTGCTGCAGCGTTCTTACCGAGAACGCAAGGCATCTAGGCAGGTAGCCCAGTTCCAGTCGCAGGAAGCTGCAGTGGCCCACACAGCGATTGTGACAAAACAATTAATACCGGTGCAAAGTACGGTCTACTTGGGTCTCCAGCTGGATTCACTTACGATGAAAGCCTATTATTATTATTACTTTGATTTGGAAAGAGCACGAATCGTTTTTGGACTTGGGTGCTAAAAGGAAAATGTATAGAACTTTTAAACAACAAAACTGTAAATAGTTGTGATGTTGACACCTACCCGCAGAGACATTAGTACATGTTCTACAACACTGATTTTTACGATGTGAATGCGAGATTTTCAAAAGAAAACATTTCATGGTAAGCTTGTCTTTATGTCTATTTCTACTATTTATTATGTGTACTGTTTTGCATGTTAACTTTGTAAATTTGAAATAGTTACACTAGGAAATAATGTGAAAATACAGTGCTCATACGTTAACAAGAGAAGAGTTGTGAGTTGGGCCGCACCACCAGCACTCCCACTTCTCGCATCTTTAGGCATCTAAATATATAAATAAATAAAACTTGATGCTACAAGTCTGTGAAATGTACCTTCCCCAGACCAATGGAGTCGATGATGAGTGTATCATCATGAGCTACATTGGTAAATATTGACCGCCTTTTGTATCGTCTGCATTTATTTCTAATTTTTTTTTGTCATTCAGGGACATAATATTCATAAATATTTAGTATTAAATGAATGTGAGTTTAAATGATTAGTAAGTACACACGTTTTCATATGAAAGCTGAACATCAAGAGCAGCAAAAAACAACTAAGTAACATGTTTTGTAATATGGCACGGGGTAGGATAATTGATGGACGTTATGTTGCTTCACCTTTCTTGTCATTTGTATCCAGCTTTAACAAGCTCAACAAAAGACAGGTGCCACGAATCAGCGCACCGGTATAAAACACGCCCTGACCAGCACTCTGGGTCTGTGTGTAGTGGAGGAGAAAAGACGTGGAGGACGATGGGCGTAGACGGGCGGGCGAGCGAGCAAGAAAAGATAAAGAAAACAAACAAAAAGGATTAATTGGCAGCGACTTTGGAACGGAATTGGACCCCGATTAGTGGACTGGATTATTGGACTGAATGAGAACCCAAACCCGGTAAAGACGACCCTTTTCTGTACCTGAACCACGAGACTGCCAGTGATTGTTTGTTTTGTTACTTTTACGTATTGAAGAATTATTACATCTGTTTATTTTCTTTTTGATTAAGAAGTATAAACTGTTGCTTTATTGGAAGGCTAAACAACCTGAAAACAATTAAACATACAGACACCGTGCTGTTTGAACTCATATACGATTTCTCCGTGTATAGTGTTTTGCATCTTACCACCTGTCTATTGCAATCAATAAGTTTCCCTACCCGGCACCATTACAGTTTTTTAATACAAAAATAATCGTAGCCAACTTTTTCACTAAGTTAAATCAGGCTTATGTGATTGTGAAATGGCACTTTATATAATTTACTACTGCTTAATCTAAGTTAAAAAAAATAAGATTTTGGTAGGAATTGAACTTGAACTTGTTCATGCCCTGCGTCAACATTAACCTAACTTTTAATTCTAAAATCTAACATTATTTAACTTTTAATAACGGTCTGATACTCTCTCTTCCTTATCTTTTTTCTTTTAATAATGGTCTTATACTCTCTTCCAGCAGATATTTTTGCCTATATTTAAGTATTAATATTTCGTGGAGTTTTGTGGTTTGCCACAATACATATATAATGAACGAAAAAAAGTGGAGGGGCAAAATATATAGTTTGACCCCCACCTATTCAATGGCGCCTTACCCTTCTGCCCCATGGGTTAGGTGCCTATTTCTATAATGACATGTTAGTAGTGCAATAGTGCAAGGATAGAGCATTAGCTGAGGATCCATAAGCACTAGCGATATTATCAGTGGTCCACTTTCTCTTCTGTTGCTGATGGTTCCTGGTACCAGATCACTTCCTGTGGCATAGCTCAGTTACTCTCCAATGGGCTGGCTGTAACCGGGCTATTGACCTACTGCACAAGTGATTCATCCCAGAAAAAAAAACCCAATGCTTTCCTTGTAAAATCTATATATCCTAAATTTAAGTATAAAAAATAAACAAAGAACAAGAAGAAAATGGGGACTGGTGATAACACTGCTTGCATTAGTAAGGGTGTAAGAGTTTAAAACCTTGTGTAACTGTTCTTTAAATTAGGTCAGTCATGCATGATGGGAGAGTGCTTGACGTTTAAAAATGTTTGGCATCTCATGCCACAACAGAGGAGAGCCTCACAGTAAAGGTGTAACCTTGCACGAGGGATTAGTCTCACATTGTGTGCTGACTGGAAAGGCAATGTGTCCATGGCTGTGTCTGAAGTGGAAACAGCCCAAGGCAGGAAGGAGATTCTGAACTTGTGCTGAACTCTGGGGTGTGTCTCCTGGTGAAGCAGATGCAGGTTGAACCAGAATTCAGAAGAACAGAAGTTACACACCCCAACAGCTGTGCTCTGCAGGAGAGGGGTGCAAACCGGGTGCAGTTCTAGAGAAAAGGAGGTACCCAGTGTATGTAGAACACACAGGACTGAGCTGCATTTCCGTTTTGTGCTGCAAGCACCATTATAGTGCAGCCTGTATATAACACAGAGAAATGATCCTGAGATTTGTAAGAGGGTGCATCTTATGATCTGGAAAATACAGTACTGCCTATGTACTCAAAATGTATTTTTACTTCACACTGCCAGGAGTTGCATTAAATTACTGAAGTAAATGTACGTAAATGTACTTCTAAGTCTGCTAGTAAAGAAATAAAAAAGTAGAAAATAATTGAACAAACATTTCTAAAAATGAGTAAGGAAGGTATCGCTTGTGAATCTACTGAAGATACCTGATCAATATAGTGAAGCCACAAGAGAAGAAAGAATTGCAGTCGATTCTATTCTCGAATCTGTTCCCTAATCAGTTTAATAATCCCTTTACTTTCAATTACTATACTTGCAAGTGCTTCTTTTACTATTTTTAAAATACTTCTACTAATTCCTTTAGTTCTGTTTTTCTTTGAGGGTGCCCAGACTAGGCTGATTACTGAACAGTCATTCTTGAAGTATCATTGTCATTATTAATAGTATACTGTTCTTTATTTGCTTTGGAGCAGACACGGAGTGGTGTCTGCTGAAAGCTGGACTAGTGTTGGCTGATGACAGACAGATCTTATCATATGCAAACACAGACAAACAATGAATGCAAGGAAGTCACACGCAAGCACTACAAAAATGTAAAACACCTGAAAGGGACTGCCGTTATGTATCATTTATGTGTTTTTTTTTTGGTTCAAGTGACTAAACTGGGTGTTGGCCAGTCCATAGCCCACTAGTGGCCATGGTGGTAACAAAACAATTAAATATTATAGAAGTATTCTACAATTAAAGCATATCCTAGTTCATGCCAGTTTTAACAAGTATGCGTAAGATACATTGTTTTCATTTAATTAAGCAAAGTGGTGGTTCAGACAGGGAACTCTCTTTTAACTTTAGATCAAATCACATAGACATCAAGCATATTAGAGGCACTAGCTACAATCTTATTTGTCTTTTGATAAACAATACATCCAATCATCGGCAAGGAAGGAATGTATCTCTAATTACATCCCCCTTTATGTCTCTCCTGTTCGCCGCCTCCTCCCCAGCCATCACCTGCTTTTTGGCTTCATCAAACAGAGGAGGGCAGCTATCCTGCCCCCCTGACCATGGCCTCCCTAGGTCAGCCTCTACACGTAGTGCCGTGAAAAAGTATTTGACCCCTGTCTGATTTTCTGCATTTTTGCATATTTTTGACACTGAATGTTATCAGATCTTCAACATAAATCAGAATCAATTACAAATCCCAGGTTTCTGGCCTTGGAGTTTATATTTGAATTATATTTACCTAAGTTTGTTTTCATAGAATTTTCCAACTCCAATTTCTGCTGAGAACCTAAGAGCAAGTCTTCAGTCTAACCTGAATTTAACTGCAAAAAATGTTGGGACATCCAGCTTTCCACCTCCGACAGACATGCAATTAGGGTTGAGACAGCCGATCTATCCGCAGGTTTCACAGAGATGTAAAGCTGTGTGTCATCAGCATCACAGTGTAAATGAACATGGTGTTTACGGATAATCACGCCCAATGGTAGCATGTATAAGAATGAATAGTAAGGGGCCGAGATGATCAGAGGTAGCAAGATCTAATTTTGATGGACTATGAACACCTAAGCCCAGAGAGATGACCAAGTCTAAAGTATGGCCATGATTGTGAGTAGGCCCAACAACATGTTGGGTGTAGTCTAAATTGTATCTGTGTGTCCCTCATTTACCCAGGTGTTTCCATTTTTTTGTCCACTACCTGTACATTGTATCTGGCATATCCGAATGTATAACATAAAGGTGTCTGTATAAGCGAGGGTTTATTGTAATATTACCATGTAATAAAAAAGCAAGATATTAGTGCACAATGATTAAATGCAAAAACGTTTAGAATTTGTGTGTACTTCAGTCTTTATTTCGCGCTACATCAGAATTTCCAGAATTCTGGCAATACTACAGTACTACTTCTACTTCTGAGATTTACAGTCACATTAAGTGAGGACTGAGTAACAAAATATTGCAAAATAATTAAGAACAGTGCCCAAGAAAGACTCTTTCTGAGTTCTGGATGTTTGAAATGGGATTCATTATTTAGGTAAATTCAAGTAGCAAGACATGACAGCTCAAGTCTGCTGTTATCTGATTGAGATGTTGTTATTTATTATTATTATTATTTGTTTATTTAGTAGACGCCTTTATCCAAGGCGAATTAGAGACTAGGATGTGTGAACTATGCATCAGCTGCAGAGTCACTTACAATTACATCTCACCCGAAACACGGACCACAAGGAGGTTAAGTGACTTGCTCAGGGTCACACAATGAGTCAGTGGCTGAGGTGGGATTTGAACCAGGGACCTCCTGATTACAAGCCCTTTTCTTTAACCACTGGACCTTGTGTTGTTGTAAACACATGGCAGCTCAAATCTGCTGTTATCTGATTGAGATATTGTTATTTGTGTTGTTGTAAACACATGGCAGCTCAAGTCTGCTGTTATCTGATTGAGATATTGTTATCTGTGTCGTTGTAAACACATGGCAGCTCAAGTCTGCTGTTATTTGATTGAGATATTGTTATTTGTGTCGTTGTAAACACGTGACAGCTCAAGTCTGCTGTTATCTGATTGAGATATTGTTATTTGTGTTGTTGTAAACACGTGACAGCTCAAGTCTGCTGTTATTTGATTGAGATATTGTTATTTGTGTTGTTGTAAACACATGACAGCTCAAGTCTGCTGTTACCTGATTGAGATATTGTTATTTGTGTTGTTGTAAACACGTGACAGCTCAAGTCTGCTGTTATTTGATTGAGATATTGTTATTTGTGTTGTTGTAAACACATGGCAGCTCAAGTCTGCTGTCATCTGATTGAGATATTGTTATTTGTGTTGTAAACACATGGCAGCTCAAGTCTGCTGTTATCTGATTGAGATATTGTTATTTGTGTTGTTGTAAACACATGACAGCTCAAGTCTGCTGTTATCTGATTGAGATATTGTTATTTGTGTTGTTGTAAACACATGGCAGCTCAAGTCTGCTGTTATCTGATTGAGATATTGTTATTTGTGTTGTAAACACATGGCAGCTCAAGTCTGCTGTTATCTGATTGAGATATTGTTATTTGTGTTTGTAACAGGGGGAGACCTGTACTGACTCTTCTGATGTGTTCGAAGTGCTGCAGGAAGAGGGCAGCAGCCCGTCAATATTCGCCTGTCAGTCATGGCAGTGACACGGAGAGGTGGGAGAGTGTGTGCGGGCTTTCCCTCTCTCTGAATGGCTGAGCGCGGGTCTTGGGGATTGCTAGCCCTATAAAATAACATTCTGCTGTTCCTCAGCTCTGCCCTTTTGAGAGAAAACGGACGGCGGACGCACTGATCCCGAACACGGCCGGGAGGAAAACCCAAAAGAAATAAAAAGAAAAAGAAAAGAAAAGAAAGGAAAGGAAACAGGGTTAGCGGGGAAACCGTGGGCAGACCCCATCAGTATTTGTTTTAGCAGTCTGAGGGAGCGCGAGGGTAGATCGGAGACCCGGACCGCGCGGGTAGCGACGGTCGGGGTGAAGCTGCCGAGTGCAGCACCTTTGTTTGTAGTTTTGATTAATGTGTTTTATTTTCCTTGTTCTTTTCTCCTCTTGCTTATTTTTGTGTTTGAGCACCTGCGAGTGCACATATAATTTAGAAAGGTACCATCCCTGGTATCTCTGTGGTTCTGTCTATCATTGTTGATAGGCAGACCACAGACAACAGCGCCCTCTGCGGGCCAGAACGTGGAACTGCCCCACTTAAATAAAACTGGGCACCTGTGCGGTGCTGTCAAAATCACCTGTGTCTCCCGTGTGTCAGTGAATTACCCACCACCCTTCCACAGTGTTGTAAACACATGGCAGCTCAAGTCTGCTGCTATCTGATTGAGATATTGTTATTTCTGTTGTTGTAAACACATGACAGCTCAAGTCTGCTGTTATCTGATTGAGATATTGTTATGTGTGTTGTTGTAAACACATGGCAGCTCAAGTCTGCTGTTATCTGATTGAGATATTGTTATTTATGTTGTAAACACATGGCAGCTCAAGTCTGCTGTTATCTGATTGAGATATTGTTATTTGTGTTGTTGTAAATACATGGCAGCTCAAGTCTGCTGTTATCTGATTGAGATGTTATTTGTGTTGTTGCAAACACATGGCAGCTCAAGTCTGCTGTTATCTGATTGAGATATTGTTATTTGTGTTGTTGTAAACACATGACAGCTCAAGTCTGCTGTTATCTGATTGAGATATTGTTATTTGTGTTGTTGTAAACACGTGACAGCTCAAGTCTGCTGTTATCTGATTGAGATATTGTTATTTGTGTTGTAAACACATGGCAGCTCAAGTCTGCTGTCATCTGATTGAGATATTGTTATTTGTGTTGTTGTAAACACATGGCAGCTCAAGTCTGCTGTTATCTGATTGAGATATTGTTATTTGTGTTGTTGTAAACACATGGCAGCTCAAGTCTGCTGTTATTTGATTGAGATATTGTTATTTGTGTTGTTGTAAACACATGGCAGCTCAAGTCTGCTGTTATCTGATTGAGATATTGTTATTTGTGTTGTTGTAAACACATGGCAGCTCAAGTCTGCTGTTATCTGATTGAGATATTGTTATTTGTGTTGTTGTAAACACATGGCAGCTCAAGTCTGCTGTTATTTGATTGAGATATTGTTATTTGTGTTGTTGTAAACACATGGCAGCTCAAGTCTGCTGTTATTTGATTGAGATATTGTTATTTGTGTTGTTGTAAACACATGGCAGCTCAAGTCTGCTGTTATCTGATTGAGATATTGTTATTTGTGTTGTTGTAAACACATGGCAGCTCAAGTCTGCTGTTATCTGATTGAGATATTGTTATTTGTGTTGTAAACACATGGCAGCTCAAGTCTGCAGAGTTCTTTAATTAAACACAAACTGAAATCTTTTTTTATCAGTAATTATGTAGTGCACTGCATTTATCTTTGCCAGAAGGAAGTTCTAAATCGTGACTTTTGGTGTTGCAAATCTATTTATAATGAGATGCAAATTCTGATCTCTCCTGTATAATGAGCAGTAATGTATGCCGTTCGTAAACTTGCGGTGATATTACGGTAGTTCAAGAAAAAGAGCTGTTTCGCATGCTGTAACCAGGGATTCAGAACAGAACGGGAATCGGAATGATAAACAACATTTTTCATGGAACTGAAACAAAAAACAAAACAAAATGATCAGCCTATTCTCTCTGTCTCTTTCCATTGTATTCAAACATACAATTATTTTAAAAAAGCGCTCTTCCCATGGTCTTACACCTGAGTGGTCAACAACAAAGCATTACATCACAGCCAGCCAATCAAATTCAACATTACATTTAGCGTGCTTTTTTGGAGCAGCCAGCCACAAATCAAACAGCACTAGGCCTATATTTAATTTGCCTTTAGTTCAGGCTATGTGATCAGTCTTGTACTTGCTCAAAATAAACAGGTACTGTTATTAATGTCTATTATTAAGTTATGAACACAGAAAACAAGCTGTAAAAATGTGTGGCAAGTGAAGTGCTTTGTTAATAAACAGAGGTTTGCTAGTTATATTGGATATTAAGAGTTAAGACATTTTACAGTTGACTTGAGAAAACAGCAATGTTTATTGTATAATTGATTTCTTTTGTTGTATCCTCAATCATTTAACGAATCACGATTTAAGAGTTTGGTGTTTCATTTTCATTGTTATATCCAAAAGAAGTATGTAGAAGTTGCATGTGTTGTATTTGTTGCATGTCTTACTGTGAAGTGTGCATACCGATGATAACAATGTTCCCCTTAGTGCTTAATAATAGAGTGTTCAAATGTAAGGCCACGATTTTGTCACTGAGGTCACGGAAATCGTGAAAATCATGAATTTAAAAAGTCAGTGAAATCTTGAAAATGCATATAAAACAGTTTTGATTAGGCAGTTCCTTTCTTTTCTTTAAAACATGCATTATCATGCACTGAAAATATAAATCTGTGAATATCTGTACATTGTTTGGTTGTTTCACACAGCATTTATGTGTAGCTATGTAGGTAATGGAACACTAATTATTGTTAATCAATTAATTATCTCGGACCAAATAAAAGCCGCTCACTTCAGCTGTGCTGAACAAGCTTTCTTTTCGGGTCCGTGTGTTTTGTTTCTTGTAGGCAGCCATGACTGGATGTGTGTTTTCCCCCTGCTATACTAGGATCGGGTAAGCCTGACAATGCTTTTAGTTTCCCTTCCTGGTGTGAAACTTTCAGGGAGTCTTTTATCATTGTGTTTTTCTTTATGGTTATTAGTAGGACAGACATGGAGTGTTGTGGCCACTTACAGCCGCGTCTCGCCTGGAGGTAATGTTTTTAAATTGTATTTCATTTGGTTTTGTTGTTGGTTAGTGTGGCTGATACTAATTTTCTTTGTATTGTTTTTTTTTAGGTTTTTAGAGTCAACCACCATTTCTTTCAGACTGAAGAAACTTTTGAATTAGAGTAGCTTTGTTTCTTTTCCTTTGTTTCTTTTATACTAAGAAACCTTGTTGTTTTTTGTAGTTTCCTTTATAATTTTTTTCTCGTTTATTGTATATTAAAGCATGCTGTTTTTTTCTTTCTGTTTTTAAAGTACTGTTTTTGTTGCGCCTTGTGGCTGGGCGGTGACGTCAGGGCCGAAGCAGGAACTAAACAAACTGACACCAATACTGCAGTTTCCAAACAAAAAGACGCGATGGCGCCGTTTTATTTAAATAATACAAAAATCAAATAAAAGGTTTAAACAAAAACACACTGTGCTCACAGCGCAAAAATAAAACAGAAAACAAAAATAATCACGAACACAAAATAATAAATCATACAGGTCAGGCTGGGCAGCGTTGTCACTGTTCCTGTATATTTTATTTTAATTTAAGTTTTGTTTTCTCTCTTGCCTCGCTCTCTCCGCTCTCCCACCTCGAGCTGGAGAGCTGCAGGGTTTTTATACCGTGACCGAGGGGTTTAACTAGCTAGCAATTATTCTATTACCCCTCGGCCACAATCTGCACGAGTTTTTTTTTTAAATTACTGTGGATGGGGCTACCCATCCACGCTACTAAACAAGTATAATAACAAAACAAACACGGCTACGCCGTCACATTTATAAACAACAAAACAATAACAAAACACACGGCGCTTCGCCGTCATATAAATATAATAAATAAATCATAATAAACAAATACAAAATAACACGGGCGGAGGGGGAAACCCCGTTCTAAAAATAAATAAACAAATCAATGTACAGGGCACCTCACCCTGTTACACGCCTGTATACTTCCTCTTGTTAGAGAAACGACTCTCTATCCAAAGTTACTGTTTCCTATTTGATAGGGCGCACTGCCGATCTGAGACTTTAAACACTAACTACTATTATGCGCTAGAAACTTGCTTTGGTGAATGGTTTGAATCTGTGTTAACACTAAGAATTATTACTATCTAATTTCTGAAATCTATAATCGAGCTTCTTGAGGAAAAATATACAGTGCGCTATCACTAAAACTCTGTTCTTTTGGCAGTGTAACTACTACTCTTTGAATACCAGATACTATTTGAAACTCACGCAAGTAATCTGTATCGTGCTACCCCTCTTTTATACCCGGCAGTCTGTGGCAGTGATTGCACCCAGGATCACATTAGTGTGGGATTTCAGTTCATTTCTTCATTTTCTTTTGAACTTGAAGTGCTGGTTATTTGTGTTTGTTGTGAAATCCTGTATGTACTGTTTTTGGTTCATTTATTTTTGTGATATAATTTACGCACTGAGCTTTTGGTTTTGTTTTTTTTAATTTGTTTATTTTTATATATTTAATACTCTTGCTGACACAGACGCCGGGATCCTTTGAATTGCAGTATTGTATATTGATCTTATTGTGTGTTCCTATCAGAGTGCCAAGACCCCCCCCCCCTATAGTGGACCTCAGTGACACTACAGCTGCCTGTTCCAGATATAATGCAAACTGTTTTATAATTCATCTTTAACAATCCAGTCAACTCCAATGATCAGCTGTGTTGTGAGATTTTCCATCACTAAGACTGTTCCATCCCATAACCTTCCTGCCATCTTCAGTCGAACATTCAACAGCCCAAAGGGTGAGCACCTGATGTCAGTAGCCAAGGTGACATCATTCCCTTCCCACGCTGACAAAGTGTGGGGTGGTATGGAAAGTTTCTGCATTAGTTCACTGGACATCAAACATTTGGTAGCTGCAGTATCTAGCAACGCTTGAATCTTGTGGCCACCTTTTTCTACCTCAAGCAGAGGCAGGCCTCCATATCTTGACCAAGCAGAGAGATTGGTGCCAAGGAATAAGTAGAGGTTTTTATGGACGCTTTGATCATTGCTTGAGTACTCAGATGTGTGCTGTAGATCTTGGTGGGCAGAAGACATTGCTGCCTAGCCTTCTGCAGGAGCATGCTGTTCTAATAGGAAGGCCCCAGGTCCTGCTTCAGGCCTCCCCTCGGACATTTCCCTTGTCTAGTTGTCTGTGTCTGTGGAAATAGCAGTAACAGCAGCTGTTACTCTATCAGGTGGAGTACGCTGTGTCCAAATTTATTGCATGACCTACACTGAACATCAAGGCTGGACTGAGCCTTTTCAGGATAATATTTTTTTTTTGTTGGCCTTTCCCTTCTGGGTGCTCCTGTCTGTCGCTGGTGTTAGCAGTTTTGAATGGAAAGGATTTTGACAAGGAGTTTTGTTGCCATTTATACTCCCTCTCCTCCTTTAGGTCTCGCTGTAAGGTCTTGCCCCTCTGCACTAGCTGTTCAATGGTGTTCAGTTCCATTGACCGCATTAAAACTTTGAGATCCAGATGGAGGAGACCAATAATATATTGAGTTATTTGCTCCTCAGAGCATTGTGGGTATATTTGAGAATGTAGTTTGTATTTTCTCCAGACAAATGCTTCTAGTGGCTCATCAACATGTTGGCAGACCTCCAGGCCCCTTTGTGCCTGTTCTCTGCTCATGAGACCTTCATGGTAGGCCAGAAACGCCTTCTTAAATTGTTCCCAGCTGTGAACCTGCTGCCGTTTCTAACACCGCCATTGCTGTGCACGCCCTTTAAAATGGAAATCAATCTGCAGTAGCTACTTGTTCTCTGGAATACACTGTGCTTGAAAGTATCATTCTAAAAGAGCAACAAACTCACAAGGTTTGGGGCCTCCTTTACCGCCATATTCAGGGGGCTGCATAACTGATGGATAATGTAGTGATGTTGCAGGGCTTGACACCATGATGTGGATAGCGAAGACCTTTCATGTGATGGAGGTAAGGGGATGCAACCTGGCACTCAGAAACTCTGGGGTTTAGTGCAGGAGAATCTGCTACAGCATTCTCAGTCTTGGACATTGTGGTCTGGGTGTGTCATTTAGGCATGTCACCCCCACAAGCCATGGTCTCTTGAATGTGTCTGACCTCTACGTGGAGGCTTCTCAGGTCCCCAATCACAGCAGAGTCAAACTTGCTTCGTAGGTTCTCTACCTTCTGGTTCAAAGCATACATGTCCTGCTACGTGCCCTGAAGACCTTCTTGCACAGAGCCTGTCAGCTTGCATATTCTCCAAAGCTACACCATGCTTGGAAATAACACATTCACAAGATGCCATTCTGGCCGTAAGATCAGCTGTAGTCTTCCCAGTGTCACTAACTTCTCTTCTGAGCATGTTTTGGAGGTCATTAAGGCCGTCGGTTACCTTATGGAGATCGTTTCTTATTAATATGTTGATTTTGGTTCTATATTCTATTCTAAATACTGGGGAGGAGGAGGCAAACTCTGGCACACCGCGGGGACAGTAATATATTGTTAGATATGTTTTATTTAGTTAAAGTTCTAGGACCAACTACACACTACACTAATGTATGGATAGATAGGTTTTATTTAGTTCACAATATGGGTGGAATCTAAGCAGTGTACAATAGAACTAAACATAAACCAATGAGGGAACAAGCGAGTCTTTCATCTTGCCTCTAGAATAGCGACAAGCCTTTAAAAACTTTGTCCAACAGCAGGTGCCCTATTATCTTAAACAGGATATAGCAGGGCAGAAGAGCCCTGCATGCAGATATGTGGCAGGGCAGAGCCCTGCTGGGAAATGTATTTATGATTGGAAAAAGTATGGTTTATTGTTATGATTTAAATGTATTGTTTGGGGTTTAAAAACATGATATATTGTATCAGTTTGTTATAATTTAATGTGGTTTGGCAGGGGCGATGTTTGGAGCTCGTCTCTGCCAGACTACATCCCGTGAGAATGCGTGGTCGGCAGCTAATGATTTATTACAAATTGGTTGTCGACCACGCATGTTAAAAATCTTGTGCAGAATGTGGCCCTCTCCGGATTGAAAGATTACTAATTAGGAGATGGCCACGTGTACAAAAGCACAGTGAACGCTCAGCAGGGGGTGGGGGGTTCAGAGAGGGGGAATATGTGGGAGAGAGATGAAAGAGATGAACAGCTGCTACTCGTGCTGGAAGGACCAGCACGGTACTTATTTTGGTGGAGGGATTTTGTGTTTGAGATTTGTTGTTGTTTAAACTTATTTTGCTCGGTGAGCTGTATTTTTGTAAAACCGTTTTTGTTTATTTTAATTTAATTTAATAAATAACCGCAGCAGCGCTTCAACCCACAGCATATGTGTAAACTTCCTGATCTGGGGACGGCATCCACGAAGCCGTCCTGTCACACAGGAATATAAATGGATCCGTATAATTAGACCTGCATATAGATTCTGATCACAAAACTTTAGGGAACTTTTAGGGAATTCTTATTATTTAAATCGTGAAACCCTTTAAACTGTTTTTAAACTGTTTCAAAGCACTGTTAAAGCCAAGGGAATGTTTGTAAATACCTTTTAAAAAACAGTCTTAAACAAAATACAAAACAGTCCTTAAAGTGTTTTGAATAGGGCCTATGTTTGTATGCACCTTAACAATGGGAGTTTCAATATTTGGGAACCTTGTTGAACTTATTGAATGCCAAAGGTACTGTTTTCCAATGATAAGATCATTTTATGTGCATGGGACGGTGGTGAGTAAATGAGTCACACAATAAAACAAATGGACACAGACAATTATGAAATCCATTCAACCATTCTAATACTAGAAGGCGTGCCATAGACTACATCATCCCCATACCAGAACAAAGGAAGCAGTGACTGATTCACCACTTTCTTTAGCAGCGGAGATCAATCTTTCAATGTGAACCTGGAAACAGAAGATAAGGATCAAGCCACCGCCCGTGGTATTTAAATGTATTCTCTCTTGAACTGTAACCTTGTATTACAGCGGTGTAAGTTTGGATAAATGCGTCTGCTAAAAAACAAATAAAATACAAATTGTTACACTTAAATTCTAAGCAATTTACAAGCTTACTAGCGGCATTAATCAATTAAAAAAAAAAAAAAGCTGACTTTTTTTTTTACTTCAATTACAAATAGTTCCCTGTTGTAATATATATGTAATATATCTATCTATCGATTATATATATATATATATTGTGAACGATCACGCCACTCACGGGTTCGTGCCCCTTTAAAAATTCGACCCAGAACACAGGAATGGATTTTTTTTCCACGCTGATGCGCTATTTTTAATTACACACAAAAACAAACAAATACAAAACAAAAACCTAACTCCGATTTGGAGTCCTTACTACACAGGTTATCCCCTGACTAACTTGCAGGACGGCTAAGCCGTTTACCTGGCACACAAACAAAAAACCCCACAGGTTTACACAGCACTTACTTTTTGTATGACTGCTCGGAAGCAGAGCACCTCTCTTCTGCTTCCTTCTACTCAGCAACCTTGAGCAGACTGACTGCTCCTCTTAAATACCCTGCACCTGGTCCCAATTCAACAATAGCTACCAGGTGCAGGGGATAATTAATAATAAAACAATTAAATTAAACAATAAAACAATTAACAAAACTAATTAACAGAAGCACAAAACAATTAAATAAACAAAAGGTGCCATTTTTCTCTTCAGGGAGGTTTTAACTCCCTCCCTGCTGTCTCACACAACCTGCTGCCTTACAATATATATATATATATATATATATATATATATATATATATAGCTCTGGAAAAAATTAAGAGACCACTGCAAAATTATCAGTTTCTCTGGTTTTACTATTTACAGGTATGTGTTTGGGTAAAATGAACATTTTTGTTTTATTCTATAAACTACTGACAACATTTCTCCCAAATTCCAAATAAAAATATTGTCATTTAGAGCATTTATTTGCAGAAAATGACAACTGGTGAAAATAACAAAAAAGATGCAGTGTTGTCAGGCCTCGAATAATGCAAAGAAAATAAGTTCATATTCATTTTTAAACAACACAATACTAATGTTTTAACTTAGGAAGAGTTCAGAAATCAATATTTGGTGGAATAACCCTGATTTTCAAGCACAGCTTTCATGCGTCTTGGCATGCTCTCCACCAGTCTTTCACATTGATGTTGGGTGACTTTATGCCACTCCTGGCGCAAAAATTCAAGCAGTTCGGCTTTGTTTGATGGCTTGTGACCATCCATCTTCCTCTTGATCACATTCCAGAGGTTTTCAATGGGGTTCAGGTCTGGAGATTGGGCTGGCCATGACAGGGTCTTGATCTGGTGGTCCTCCATCCACACCTTGATTGACCTGGCTGTGTGGCATGGAGCATTGTCCTGCTGGAAAAACCAATCCTCAGAGTTGGGGAACATTGTCAAAGCAGAAGGAAGCAAGTTTTCTTCCAGGACAACCTTGTACTTGGCTTGATTCATGCGTCCTTCACAAAGACAAATCTGCCCGATTCCAGCCTTGCTGAAGCACCCCCAGATGAGTCCAATTTTAAGCTTTGCCCAACACTTGGTCATCTAATGGTTAGACGGAGACCTGGAGAGGCCTACAAGCCACAGTGTCTCGCACCCACTGTGAAATGTGGTGGAGGATCGGTGATGATCTGGGGGTGCTTCAGCAAGGCTGGAATCGGGCAGCTTTGGCATGAATCAAGCCAAGTACAAGACTGTGAAAGACTGGTGGAGAGCATGCCAAGACGCATGAAAGCTGTGCTTGAAAATCAGGGTTATTCCACCAAATATTGATTTCTGAACTCTTCCTAAGTTAAAACATTAGTATTGTGTTGTTTAAAAATGAATATGAACTTATTTTCTTTGCATTATTCGAGGTCTGACAACACTGCATCTTTTTTGTTATTTTGACCAGTTATCATTTTCTGCAAATAAATGCTCTAAATGACAATATTTTTATTTGGAATTTGGGAGAAATGTTGTCAGTAGTTTATAGAATAAAACAAAAATGTTCATATTACCCAAACACATACCTATAAATAGTAAAACCAGAGAAACTGATAATTTTGCAGTGGTCTCTTAATTTTTCCAGAGTTGTATATATATATATATATATATATATATATATATATATATATATATATATATATATATATATATATAATATATATATATATATAATCTCAATTTTTATTTTATATAGCGCTTTTCATAGTGGACCATCATCACAAAGTGCTTTACAAGATGCAGTAACAAGAAAATCCATAATACTTTAAATACAGAGAAATGCATAATACATTAAATACAGTGGAAAGTGCATAATACATGATCGTAACAATACATAAAATAGTAGCAGCAACACAACAGCTAATAGCAGATATCAGGTACTCGGGACCTGTGTGATGAAGGGCATTGTAGGTGAGCAGGAGAGTTTTGAAAATAATCCTGAACTTTACAGGTAGCCAGTGCAGCTGGGCAAGACGGGGGGTGATGTGATCACGTTTTTTACATCTGGTAAGGATCCTGGCAGCGGCATTCTGAACTAGCTGCAGCCAGTTTATGGTGCGTGCCGGGAGACCACCATATAGAGGGTTAAGTTGTCGAATCGAGAGGAGACAAATGCATGACAAAGTATCTGGGAGGGAAAAGTAGGAACGGACTTTGGAGATGTTTCGAAGATGCTAGAAGGAAGATTTAACCAAGGAGGAGATGTAGGCATCAAAGGAGAGGTTACTGTCAAGAAGTACACCAAGGCATCGTACTGTGGAGGAAGGCAGCAGCAGACAGTTTCCGATGTTCATGGCAGCTATATTTAGATTCTTAAGTTGAGTTTTAGATCCTACTAGAAGGAGTTCAGATTTGCTTGTGTTCAGCTGAAGAAAATTGGTAGACATCCAGGCCTCGATGTCTTGAATGCAAGCCGAGAGCCGGACCATGGCAGAGGGGCTACCAGGGTCGAGTTTTAAGTAGAGCTGGGTGTTATCAGCATAGTGAAACATGAGGCTGTGTTTGCGGATGAGGTGACCCAAGGGAAGCATGTAGATATTGAAGAGAAGGGGCCCAAGAACAGATCCTTGGGGGACACCACAAGTGACTGGGTTTGTGACACCACTGCATCCAGCATAGAAAACAGACTGCATGCGTCTGGAAAGGTAAGAGACCATCCAGGAGAGACAGGTTCCAGAGATCCTAGGATAGTTCTGAAGATGGTCAAGAAGAATGCCATGTCAAAAGCGGCTGTTAGGTGCATCAGCATCAGCATTGAGCAGGAGATCATATATATACTGTATATATATATATATATATATATATATATATATATATATATATATATATATATATATATATATATATATATATATATATATATATATATATATATATATATATATATATATAGTATATATATATATATATATATATATATATATATATATATATATATATATATATATATATATATATATATATATATATATATATATATATATATATTCATGTTAGTTCAACTCAGAGTCAGTATTCGTTCTCCGGATAGCTAGTGCTCAAAAAATCTCAAACTGCCAGCTGATCCACTTTGTACAGGAGAATGTCGGCTTTTACACATATTTTGACAAAATCTTAAACAGTTTCCCACTGTTTTTTGGCAGTTGTAAGACGCTGAAATGATCCAAACACAGTGGTCTGTTTCAGTGTTTTCGATGGCCCTGCTGTTTTGGCCTCATCTTGTTTACGTTTCCTTTCATTCAATTTATGTTTAGCGCTTCCCATGTGTTCTACAAGTGGTCTGCCTACGAGTGTAATCTATAGCCCTGCTGCATGAAGTACAAAACAGCACATTACCATTGACATGAAATTCGTCCTTGCCAGATTCATTGACCCAATCTTTAGGGGTGATTTTTATTGTTTTCGGCATCTTTGAACAGCTCTGGATACTGACTGAAGTAAACTGAAACCTCATTCAGCACTGAACTTGCATACCGGAAGCAGTTTTATTAGGCAGGTATGTTTACGCAAATTTAAAGCAAAGTGGCCTGTGTTAATGTTTCTATATGATACATGCATTTATTTGGTTATTATCAAACAAAACAAAAAAATCCTTGCATGTTTTTTGCCCCTCCCCAAGTGTAAAACAAACAAAAAAATCTCCAACAACATAGTAAATCCATGTTTTTCCGTGTGATAATAGAAATTCTGTGTTTTTCTGTGTTGTTCTGCAGCAAACAGATTTCTAGGATCCCTGATCATTATTCTGTTAAAAATGATTATTATTATTACAGTTTTCTACAATGAGAGAAGTTTAGGAATCATTTTATTGAATAGTATTAAGCCAAAGAATAATTTCTTAACTGGCTCCATAGACAAAATAAATATTTATTTGCAGTCAGGTAAAAAAAAAAAATACATAATCAGTTCTCATTTAAATATTCTTGAAATAAGCATTTCAAATGTAAATTACAGTACAATAGTGAAACAGTAGATATGATTTCCCACTCTACTGTGATAATACATTGCATGACTTACTACATATAATGCAGTTAAAAATGAAGCAGCAATTGCACTTTTTGTATTACACCTGTATAATACTTTGCTTTTACTCTTAAATTGCATGTTGTTTTTTTTATATTGCATGTACCTTGAACTGGACTATTTAACTTGAACAAAGACACATTTTCAACACAACGTGATAGGGGGAATAGGAAATCCAGCACACACTGTTTACCTTTGTGACTGGAAGTTAATGCTCACACAAGGACTGCCGGTTGAAGCTCATAAACACACAAAAATAAGTTACAGCTCACAGAGTCAAAATAAACAAATCTCAAACACAAAAACCTCTTCCCAAAACAAGTAGCAAGTGTTTTTTAATTTCTTTCTCCCGGCTCTCTCTCCTGTACCTCCTTTCTGTACACCCACCACCAACACAGAAACGACAAGCTTATATACACGTGGACATGACAATAATACAAACACTCAAAAACCTTTTTTAAATAAAAATAAATAAACTAGCTGTTTTTTCCCCCACTGTGTTGCCGATTGCAGATGAAAAGATGGAATGTTCATTCAGAAAGGAATACTATTTAATCATCCTTATTATAATCGCTTAGCTTGACCAAAGAAAAAAAAAAATCACCAGCTATGATCAGCAAAGAAAAAAGCCAACATAAAGTGCTCAGAGAAGTTATCTAATTCATTTCAAAGACAGTTTCTCATTATTATTGATTGGTACTGAACAAATGTGTACATTGAAAATAAAGTATGTAAATAAAATATCATCTTGCAATTAACAGGTATTTAACAGCTTCCTACGCTGCCATGTACGGTATACTCACCTATTTCAAACTTTGCATATGAGTCGTATCAAATTAGCTTTATACTGGGCTGTTTGTATCCGCTATTTCATAGGGAGCTCAAACCCCAACCATTATCCTAACCCTAACCCAAACCCTGGCCCTGTCCCTTTTCTGATACAGTTGTGTACTTACATATATCATGCAAAAACATTTACACATTAAGTACATTGTAACGATGCATATTAACATTGCAATTATGTGTAAGTACACGTTTTTACTAGATAACTACTATGTAAACACACAGGTCCGATAAATACACTTTTACCCAAAAACACTGAGTCAGTACGTCTTTACTCGCGAATCGATGGTTTTTGAGCTACTGAAATTATAACCACCCATGTTTTCTGTTTATCCCACACATCATCAATTTAATTGTGATGATAGAGACTCAACGCTGGCATTGCTGTGCAGAAGTGTGATTAATTGTGATGATACAGACTCAACGCTGGCATTGCTGTGCAGGGGTCTGATTAATTGTCATGATACAGACTCAACGCTGGCATTGCTGTGCAGGGGTCTGATTAATTGTGATGATACAGACTCAATGCTGGCATTGCTGTGCAGGGGTCTGATTAATTGTGATGATGCAGACTCAATGCTGGCATTGCTGTGCAGGGGTGTGATTAATTGTGATGATACAGACTCAATGCTGGCATTGCTGTGTGGGGGTCTGATTAATTGTGATGATACAGACTCAACGCTGGCATTGCTGTGCAGTGGTCTGAAAAGTTGACAGCACTGTTGCTGTGACGTTGATCTGCTATGAAGACCAAGAAGGCTGTTCCCCTGGTCTGGAGGATGTCTTGGCTGGTGCTACACTGAGCTTAAAGCAGTGGAAAGCTTATTTCAAAAGTTCTGTTTCCGCAACGACTGGGAACCTAACAAACAAGCAGCTCTTGCTTACCCAGCTGCTTCTCATTTTACAACTCTCTGTTAGAAATGAGAACACCAGTCCTGTCATTACGCCCAAGTGGGAGATGTCTTTAACAATGCTGCTGATGAGAATACTATTTATAAAGATAAAACAACTGTCAGAAAGTTGAGGTTATCATAACAACAGATAGGCATGAAGATATTTTACATTAACTGTAGTGCACTGTGGTCTAGGCTGTATTTACACAGCATTAAGACGGTGTGTGTACAATATGGTATGACACCATCAAAATCACAGGTGTGCAATTATGGAACTCCATTTCCTGTTTATTGGCAAATTTTACTGTGCATATACCTTGCACTGTAGGAATCGACAGCTGGTAGGAATCAGAGTTATAATAAATAAATAAATAAATAAATAAGGTTGCATGCATTTTCATTTCTAGTAAACCGTTACAAAAATATATAAATTGTTCATGGTGAGATAGAAGTCTCGTGATTTGTTGCAACTTACAAATTTAAAATGAACCAGGTGCTTTTCTAGGTGCATTGTAGTACATCAGAGATCATTCAATATCAGTTCAAAATTACTAGTACATTTTCTTTTCATTATTTGTGGCTTACAGTTGACGGACATTTGACATCTAATTTTAAGTAGACGCTGGGCCAGTCCGGTCCAGGATAAAACACAGAAACCTCTGAGTCTTTAGGTCGTTGTTTACAACTTTCCTTTTGGTTGCTTGTATTTCTTTTCTGGCCAGCTGGATCCAAGTTCTGTTGCTTGGCTGTCACAAATGTTACAACTGAACAGTATTAAGCATCTTTCTTTAATGATGCCCAAAATAAAAATGGATTTTGGCTGACATGTATTTGCTTACAAAGCATCATTTCAGAGCAGGATGAAGCAGCTCACACACAAACAGACTGGGGTATCAAAGGCACTGCAGCGCTTTTATTAATAAATTAACAAAAATAAAAAGTTTTAACAAAACAGGAACACAGAACAAACTAAGCAAAATGTCACGTTGGACAAACACAATAGATAGACAAGAAAATAACTAAAACAAATAGTGTGCTGGTGTTGAACCAGCATGCGTAGCAATTGTTTCTTTGTATTAATTTTGGAATTTCCTCTTACTCCTGTTCTCTACTCCTAAACACTCCCTTTATTATATATATTATGGGCAAGGGATCAACTGGCTATTAGTTACCCTGTTAACCCCTCGGCCATAGTGTGCATGAGTATAATAATTCTGTGTTACTGTCAGCTAATTTATTTATCAATAGCTGACAGTCACGCATTCTCACAAGGTAAATACAAAACAGCATTAACAAAACATTGTATTTTAAATCAAACACAAAATACGTTCAAATCATAACACACTAATGTTATCTGTTTAAATAAACATAAGCAATACATTTTAAATCATAATACACAGTCTCCCGTCACTGATAGACACCAAACAATACATTTTATTAGCAGGGCTTTGCCCTGCCCCCTATTTACACGCAGGGCTTTCCTGCCCTGTGAAGGGCTCTTTCCTGCCCTGCTTCACCACCCAAACAAACAATTGCCCTTATTGCCCTTCCAGCCACATCGTGCCTCTGTTGTGATCTCTCAGAATAGAGAGCAATGCCATCCTTTTTCAGAATCCCTTGTTTTCATCATGCTGGTTTCCAACCACAGCGTCCGGAGATTAACATCAAAGAGGGTATTTGGTTGGAGGGATAATTTTAAAACTGTCAAGGGATACATGATCATGCATTGTTTTCCTGAGAAAAAATGGGAGAAAGAAAACCATTTGGCTAGTGCCATGGTCCTTTGAGGTCAAATAAAGGTCTTTTTTATATAAAGTGCTGTAATTTTAGTTCTTCAAGCTAAATATATTATATTCACTGTTGTATACTGGTACAGTTACCACATGACTCTATGTACACTAGGACAGTTTGGACAGTTCAGGCTTCCCTGTGGTAAAGACTGTGGGGCTGAAAACATGTTGCTTTTCCTTGTGCCTGCAGGGTCCTGAGACCCAAAGCTGATACCTGTGACCAGGGAGACACTGTACTTGTGTGGAACCTAGTAGGGGACCAGCCCCGTGGTTTAATGAAATATCCCAGCTGAAACTTGCACCTCCCCCGGCCAAAGAAACTGTAAATTGTTCAGTGTCTTCCACTGTAATAAAAAAATATATATATAGTCTTTATTTGCACTGTTAATTTATGTCATCAAGTCCACATTTTAAAATGATGACCCTTATGCAGACCTGCAGATCACTTTTTTGAAACAATTTATATAGTGCATACATATTCACATTTGGGGCACCACCATGTGTGTAGATATACTGGGGTCACGCTTTATTTGAAGGGATGTTTTTTTGTGTTTATTAACTGTTAAACTGGGTAACACTTTAGTTTAGGTATGTTATAAGTAGGCTTGCTACTTTGTGATTTTAATCGGTAAAGCTCGTTAAACGTCGAATTTCCAAAAAATATGAGTTTGACTGGAATAAATTTATATAGGATAAATGTCGGTAAAACCACTTGCTATTTTATTTCTTATCAAAAATAATAATTTTGAAATCTTCTCCAGCCTGCGTAGTTTTTATACTTGCTGTCTGTCCCGTCTCTGTTCCTCTCTGAATGGCTAGGAGTCACTGTCAGTCAACTCAGTGGTCCCTTAATAGGCTAGTGTAGTTTTTTCAGCGTCAGTCATTTCATCTTGTTCTGACAGATCTTGTTGGCTGAAGCAGCGCTAGAATGCTCTCATTCGTTTAGAAATGACTGTCAGTCAATAAGACCGACTGTGCACTTTCATTTGCCAGCTACAGCGGCTGTCATTCAAAGTGCCTACTTTGAAATTAGCGGGTTAAAGTGTTGGTAAGCTTTTCCTATTATAGGTATATAAGGTGACAGTTACTAGTTTGATTTGAAAATGGGGCGCAAGAGGAAAACACTTAATGAGTATTGTGCACAATACCCTGATTGACGGCTGAAGTCACCGCGGCAGGACGAAGGGGGCCCATCTGCCTTGCCTCCAGTGACTCTGAGTCCAGCTGTGCTTAAGCAGGAGAGGGGTGGATCTCAGAATAATAAGTGCAAGTTAGTTCTGTTCCACTATCTAATGTTTTGTTCTGTGCATATTAATTTTACTTGTAAATGTATGCTATAAAAGCCTGTGTGATACACTTTATATGCTGCGTTTTCTACGGTTTATTTGAGACCATTTTTTAATTTGTTTATGAACTTTAGCTTTACAAGGTATAGCTTCACTGTGACCAAACGTTATTTCAATTTCAATGTTGGTAACCATGGTTTTGTTGCATGTCGAATATGATAAAGGGGTTTCTCTAAATGAGACGTTTTTCAATGGCATAAATGTCTGGTTTTTTTTGAAGGTGAATTTCACCCATGCTCTGCTTGAATTGAAAACTAGAGATAGAAAAAAACTGTAAATTCTTTAAAAAATAAACATCAATATTCGCCGATTTGGCAAAAAAATAAAAATAAAATAGTAGCAAGCCTAATTATAATGCATTACATTTTTTTTTAATGTAATGGTGATATGAGCAAGTTAATATATACAGTTAAAAGTATTTACATATAGTTATAAGTGATTATAAACATATTATTAATGATTTTCATTACATGAGAGTAGACTTTAAAACTTCATGCTGATTTGAACTTGGATCTCACCATGATAAGCACCGACTAAGATGTAGCTTACAGTAAACTAATGTGATCCTTCTGCGTATCCATCCATTTGTGTTTCCTTCCATCTGATGATGTAGATATCCTTCTGCCTGGTGTTCATGGCTGAAGTGTAATGCTAACTCTAGGGATCAGCTTATTTTGCCTCCCCAGCGCATCAGTACACACAACGGCTGTGATGCTGGCTCTGGGGATCAACCACAGTGTGGTCTCCCCAGCGCATCAGCATGACAACTGTCTGGATTGAGCTAAGTAGGGCACATCTCTGGGGTCTTCAAGTGGGCACCTTCCATCCTCTGTGTTTTGTCGACTAGCCCACGGCACCTCAAGAGGGCTCAACAGTGATACTGGCGTCCCAGCACCTCCCCCCTCCGTCCTCCACTCAACTCAGCCCAGCATACTTACCCAGCGTTGCTTTCTTTCTATTGTGCTTGAGATCGCCAGCCAGAATCTTTCCGTCTCAACCACAGCCAGTTGCTGCTCCTTTCTGCTGCTAATAAAATGTATTGTTTGGTGTCTATCAGTGACGGGAGACTGTGTATTATGATTTAAAATGTTTTGTTTATGTTTATTTAAACAGATAGCATTAGTGTGTTCTTCACAGTGCGACGCAACTCTTGACCACTGAACCCGATATCTTCAGCAGCTAGTTGAGCATACCGAAGTTTCTTTCTCTCATACGCCTCACCTACAGCATCCTCCCATGGCACTGTTAACTCTACCAGATGAACAAGGCATGCTGATCCAGACCACAAGACAATGTCTGGTCGAAGGTTAGTGGTGGCAATCTCAGGTGGAAAAATAAGCCATTGACCAACATCTGCCAGCATTTTCCAGTCTGTAGCAGCTTCCAGTTGTCCTGGGCGAGGCTTGGTTTTAACACCTTTTCTTGGTGGTTGCTCTCCTGGATGGAGGAATATTGTCTTTTGTGTGTAATGCTTTGCTGGAACTGGTGGCAACTTATTGGTCATGTTATGCTTGTCTTCCAATGCTAAGGCCAAACATCGCAGCACCTGGTCATGGCGCCAAGTAAACCGTCCTTGGCTAAGACCCATCTTACATCCTGTCAAAATGTGCCTTAATGTTGCAGGTGATGAACACAAAAGACATGAGGGATCCTCACCTACCCAGAAGTTTGGGGTTGTGGTGATGGGAGAACATCATTTGTTGATCTGATGAGGAAACTGATCCTGCTCTGTTCCATTGTCCATAGTTCTTGACAGCCGATCTTGTGTTGTTCCACACTCTCCCATCTCATCCATTCTCCCTGCTTGGCCTGGGAAACAGCGTTTACACATCTTATCCTCTCCTCATGCTTTTGCACCTCATTGACTACCAGTTTCCTCCGTTGAGCTGGGGTTGCCTTGTGCCATGTAAGAGGAGCTGAACTGAGACCAGCGCTCTTCTCCCAATACCAATTTTGATGGCCTAATAATTATTTCATTGCTATAGTAAAAGCCAGTGGAGAAATGGTGAATCATAAGAACATAAGAACATAAGAAAGTTTACAAACGAGAGGAGGCCATTCGGCCCGTCTTGCTCGTTTGTTTGTTAGTAGCTTACTAATCCCAGAATCTCATCAAGCAGCTTCTTGAAGGATCCCAGGGTGTCAGCTTCAACAACAATACTGGGGAGTTGGTTCCAGACCATCACAATTCTCTGTGTAAAAAAGGGCCTCCTATTTTCTGTTCTGAATTCCCCTTTATCTAATCTCCATTTGTGACCCCTGGTCCTTGTTTCTTTTTTCAGGTCGAAAAAGTCCTCTGGGTCAACGTTGTCAATACCTTTTAGAATTTTGAATTTCTTGAATCAGATCACTGCGTAGTCTTCTTTGTTCAAGACTGAATAGATTAAATTATTTTAGCCTGTCTGCATATGACATGCCTTTTAAACCCGGGATAATTCTGGTCGCTCTTCTTTGCACTCTTTCTAGAGCAGCAATATCCTTTTTGTAACAAGGTGACCAGAACTGAACACAATATTCTAGATGAGGTCTTACTAATGCAAAGTTTTAACATTACTTCCCTTGATTTAAATTCAACACTTTTCACAATATATCTGAGCATCTTTTGGCCTTTTTATAGCTTCCCCACATTGTCTAGATGAAGACATTTCTGAGTCAACATAAACTCCTAGGTCTTTTTCAAAGATTCATTCTTCAATTTCAGTATCTCCCATATGATATTTATAGTGCACATTTTTATTGCATGCGTGCAGTACCTTACACTTTTCTCTATTAAATGTCATTTGCCATGTGTCTGCCCAGTTCTGAATGCTGTCTAGATCATTTTGAATGACCTTTGCTGCTGCAACAGTGTTTGCCACTCCTCCTATTTTTGTGTCATCTGCAAATTTAACAAGTTTGCTTACTATACCAGAATCTAAATCATTAATCTAGATTAGGAATAGCAGAGGACCTAATACTGATCCCTGTGATACACCACTGGTTACCTCGCTCCATTTTGAGGTTTCTCCTCTGATCAGTACATTCTGTTTTCTACATGTTAACCACTCCCTAAGTCATGTGCATGCATCCCTACTGTGTTCAGTTTGAGAATGAATCTTTTATGCAGGACTTTAAAAAGCTTTAAGTCAAAAGCTTTCTGGAAATCTAAATAAACCATGTAATATGCTTTGCAATTATCGATGTTGCATCCTCAACAAAATCAAGCAGGTTAGTTAGACACGACCTCCCTTTCCTAAAACCATGCTGACTGTCTCCTAGGATACTGTTACCATATAGGTAATTTTCTATTTTTCCATTTATTATAGTTTCCATAAGTGTACACATAATAGAAGTCAGGCTTATTGGTCTGTAGTTACCTGGTTCAGTTTTGCCTCCCTTTTTGTGGATCGGTATTATGTTTGCAATTCTCCAGTCTGTCGGTACAACCCCTGTGTCAAGAGACTGCTGCATGATCTTGGTTAGCAGTTTGTAAATAACTTATTTCATTCCTTTGAGTACTATTGGGAGGATACCACACTCTCTCCCTCTTCCTCCGCTAAGAACCTCGGAGTCACCCTGGACCCCTGCCTCTCTTATTCCCAGCACATCTCCACTCTGGCACGCACTTGCCGATTCTTCCTGAGCAACATCCGAAGAATCCGACCCTTCCTCACCAACTACGCCACCCAGCTCCTGGTCCAGGCCTTGGTACTCTCCCGCCTAGACTACTGCAACTCCCTCCTGGCTGGCCTCCCTGCGGCCGCCACCCGTCCGCTCCAGCTCATCCAGAACTCTGCTGCCCGCCTGGTGTTCTCTCTGCCTCGCTTCTCCCACGCAACTCCACTACTCCGCTCACTCCACTGGCTACCGATCACCGCCACATCCAGTTCAAGACTCTTGTACTAGCCTACAGATGCCTTGACCAGACTGCACCCAGCTACCTCCAGACCCTCATCTCTCCCTACACCCCCACTCGACCTCTCTGCTCCGCCGGCACTAGAAGACTGGCTCTACCTCCTCTACGCCTCCCCTGCCTCCAGAGCCCGCTCCTTCTCCACCCTCGCTCCGCAGTGGTGGAATGACCTACCTACAGATGTCAGGACCGCCCAGTCCCTGACCACATTCCGCCTCCTTAAGACTCACCTCTTCAGACAGCACCTGTAGAACTCCTCTGTTTCCCCTGGGACACTTTCACCCTTCCTTAAATTTGCTTTACTTACTCTTACCTGCCCCTACTTTACTGCATTTAATCCTGTACTTCAGAGTACTGTAACCTGCCATATGTTTAAACTGTAGTATTTGGTATTTAATCATATCTTGATGTAACTATCACTGTCACTTATCTGCTGTATTGAATTGTATTTTGTCACACTTGTACTTGCTTGAACTTGTCATTGTATTTATCTTGCTCTTATTGTATTACCTGTACTGTAACACTTGAAATGTATTTGCTTACAATTGTAAGTCGCCCTGGATAAGGGCGTCTGCCAAGAAATAAATAATAATAATAATAATCTTATCCGGCCCAGGGGATTTGTTTATTTTAAGAGCTCCTAGTCCCTTTAACACTTCTGCCTCTGTAATGCTAAAGTGATATAAAACTGGATAGGAACTGGTCGACATGGGGCATGTTGATGTGGGGCATGTTGTCCGTATTCTCCTTGTGAAAAGTAGTCATTTAACCCTTTATGTCCATTTATTCAGCTGCCTCAGGCGTGTCAGGTCCTATTTATTTTCACACGAGCAGTTTATTTTAGACGTGCTGTTTAAAAGTATTTTTTTTCAAAGTAAAACAGGTTTAAAAGGCACTGCATATCAACAGGACACTCAGTACTGCATCTCCAGCCCCGCCCCACCCCTTGTTCACTGTATTTTTCACATACCTCTTCATAGTAGTGCATACCGATAAATCATCTCCTGATCACTCGTTCTATCACCAAACTCCTCAATAATGTGATCCAAGTCATTATTTTATTACTATAACATCTAAAAAAAGCTCTGCAAATGTCTGTGATATTCATTGAGCGCTGGATGCAGAAGAAGCTATCTTGTTTGTTTATGGCCGTGATATCTCTGTATTCCTCAGATACGCCCCTTTTTTCAGCTTCTCTCGGCTCCTATCGTTCTCACTCAGCCATTGAATGGTTTTCTTGGCTTTTTCCGGAGAAAAAACGACTAGAGACCTGTTTTTTTACGTCTTTTTGATGATGTCGGACAGGGTCCTACATTGGACCAGAAAGGGAAAATTGCAATGTCGGGCCAGGTCCGACATAGGACTGCAGAGGGTTAATTTTTTTGCTAATTTTTTCTTCGTCTATAATTTTGCCATTTGTATCTCTTAGACATTTAACCTCCTCTTTGAATATTCTCTTGCTTTTATTATATTTGAAAAACATTTTGGAATTGGGTTTAGCCACCTTAGCAATGTTCATTTCTATTCCTCTCTTGGCCTTTCTAACTTCCTTTTTGACTTGTGTTTGCAGTACTCTTTGTTTTTGTTTTTGGTCCATTTTAAACGCTCTGTCAAGTTCGTTTTTTTCGCTGAATATTTTTTAAAATTGATCTATTAAACCATTTTGGCCATTTTGTTTCAGATTTAGATTTGTCTACTTTTGAGATGTAATTAAATAGGAGGCTGTGTGGTCCAGTGGTTAAAGAAAAGGGCTTGTAACCAGGAGGTCCCTGGTTCAAATCCCACCTCAGCCACTGACTCCCTGTGTGACCCTGAGCAAGTCACTTAACCTCCTTGTGCTCCGTCTTTCGGGTGAGACGTAATTGTAAGTGACTCTGCAGCTGATGCATAGTTCACACACCCTAGTCTCTGTAAGTCGCCTTGGATAAAGGCGTCTGCTAAATAAACAAATAATAATAATAATTGTTTTGCGCCTCTAGTACTACATTTTTTAAAAAACAGCTATCCTTTTTCAGTGGATGTTTTCTCTATTTTACTCCAATCTACTTCTGTTAGTCTCTGTTTCATACATTCATAGTTTGCTTTTCTAAAATTGTAAACCTTAGCTTTAGTCATTACTTTTTGGGTTTTAAAAATCACTTCAAATGAGACCATGTTGTGGTCTGAGTTTGCCAGTGGTTCTGTGACCTCTGTTTTAGTTATTCTGCCTTGACAAATTGAGTTAGGAAGCGGTCATTTGTCATTTCCACCATTTCAATTTCGTCCATTGTGCTCCCCACCGGGTTTTCCCATTGTATATGGGGAAGTTGAAATCCCCCATTAGTATGGCTTCTCCTTTACTACATGATCCTGCCATTATTCCAACTTCTAGGCATTGCCATGTAGTGCTGAATAATGAAGTTGAAAAACAAAATTGCAAATCTCCAAAGTAGGCTTTCACTAAATTTGTTATTGTCATCGGTACACTGAAAAAATCAAATGCTGCCCAAAGAAGTTCATGTGGCACTGAACCATATGCATTAGCCAAATCCAGGAATGTCACATGGAGCTCCTTCCTCTCCTTTTTAGCTGATTGAATTTGTTGCCAGATCACGCTGATTGAATTTGTTGCCAGATCACGCTGAATTTGTTGCCAGATCACGCTAAGCATCCTGGGAAACCTGGAATGCCCGCTTTTTGTCCTGAAGTGTCAATGAAGCAGTTCTTTAATAGGTAAGTTTACAATCTCTGAGCAATAATGCTGAAGAAAATCTTGCCTTCCACCTTTAATAGGGAAATAGGGCGAAACTGACTGATGCTTGTAGAATCATTTTCTTTTGGTATAGACTCCACCTTCTCTGCACCATGCTCTTGGTACAAACTGTTTTTCCCATGCCACTTTCATCAATTTCCACAGGATTCGTAGAACTCCTGAAGCACTCTTGTACACTCTGTATGGAACTCCATTAGGCACTGGAGATGATGACATCCTTGCTTTTTTCACAGCTTGCTCTACTTCTTTCCACTTAGGTGCACATTCCTCCATTTGGGATTCTGGTGGATTGATAGGTGGCATGTCTGAAGGAATTGACATAGGCTCCTGCCTTTATTAACAATTGTAGAATAAAATTAGGAATAATATGACTATTATTATACACTTCTGTCTGTCTGCTCAGGACTGTTTGTCTTTCTTTGTTTGTCTGTCTGTCTGCCTGCCAGTCTTTATATGTCTGTATCACCAATTGTATGGGGTTGCTTTGTTTTTGCAATACAGTTATTACACACTTTGCCATTGTTTTGTTTTTGCTATTTTTTATAACCACTTATAATGGATCCCTAAACTAAAGTGCTCCCAATATAGTTTCATTTATATATATATATATATATATATATATATATATATATATATATTACGCCTGAGGCGAGTCAGAACATGTGCATCTAATCCAGTGGAAAATGATTCAAACCTGGTTTGTGGGAATATTTTATTTTGTTCATTTTTCTTTCAGTGGGAAAAATGAGAAGATGTTGTTCTTTTCCCAGGATCTCTGTGTCGAGATCTCCACTTTCAAGTTATATGTTTAATAAGTACTGCCGTGTGAAAATGAGACAAATTAAATTTATTAAGCCAGATCTCGGGGACCAGTTCCTTCTCTTTTCTTAATTTTTTTATGAGAAAGTCCAAGCTCTTAAGGCATTGTGGTCGCCCAATAACGCAACAGCAATGCAAAGCCAGTGGTGCCAAAAAAAATGTACTAATATTGGAAGCTATGTGCAACGTTACAAGCCGTAGGGAGGCAAGTTTTCAATTTCAGTAATTGTTACAAGCTGTCATGGGTTTTAAACCCTTAAGTGAGGAGCCTGTGAAGAGTGCTGACAGGATTTTAAGATCTAGAGCCATAGCTGGTCATGGGACTGCTAAAGCTATTGAACTTGCCTTTATTGTAACGTTATTAGTTATATTATACATTAGAAAGGAAACTTAGACAAAATTAAGTGGAACTCTGTCTTGGCACAGTGGTTGAGAGCCCTGGCAATGATGTCAGTGTGCTAGCTTTCCCTTGTACAATATAGCCATTGTACCGTATCATGTGTAGGAGTATTTTGGGAGGGTCAGCCAGTTCCCAAGTAGGGCCATTGCTTTTGTAACAGTGCCACTGTATTGCTATAGTGGTAGCAGCTTACAGCTTTAGGACTGACTTCCCATACAGAAATTCTTTGCTGTGGCTTCTGCATGGGAGAGTTGCCATAAACACAGTGTCTTGTAAACGTGATAATACAAAATTGTGCCAAACCATGTTTTGCCCTTGTGTTTTAATATCTTGAGAATTAACCAATATTTAAGGATGTGGGTGACCATTGCACCTAGATGGATGTCATAAATATTAAAATGTTTTTAGGACAGTGCAATTTTTGCAATGTTATGCTGTAGTAATATACATGTAATACTCATTTTTCTTTAAATTGATGGGCATGCCACATTTAGTTTTGGAACCTAAAATTTGGATGGGACACCCTGGTTTATGGAACTCCCCGTCTCTTCAAATTGATTCTAAGAAACTGATTCTAAGTGCATCACTGGTGAGGTTTACTGTACGTGCAGAGTGAGAGTTTATCATGCTGCTGTCATGGAATTGAGTAGTGCTAAATATTGATTTCCCTACTATTTTACAAGTACAGCACCTCCACTTTTTCATGAGAAATATTTAGATGCCTGTGACACAAAGTGTTTGTTTGATTTGGTTATTTTATGAGGAGAGTGTGGAAGGAGTAGAACACAGCTACTTCACTTTAAATACATGTGTGAGGTCTGCTATACCTGTGCTTGTGGTCCTGGAGGAAGAGACTAACACAAGAACAAACTAAATCAGTTTGCCCTGCTGTACTTTAATGGATAAAGAACCTGACTTTGGTCCCTGAGCTTCTCAAATCGATCCCTGCAAATGATTCAGTTCTTTCTATCTTGTATTGAATACAAAAGCATTACTGATGAGATATACAGTAGGATTGCCTTTCTTTAAAGATTGCACTGGCGTAGAGTTGAGAGCTATTAGAATAAAGAAATGGATCACTGTAGTTGGTATCAAAGGGCTTGATGACAATCAGACCTACTCAGCAATATTTAGATCTACAAAGGTACCGGATCTTATCAATAAGGAAGAGGGACAGCATTTTTGTTTCAAAACCTAATGTACTGCAATTGATTTACAGCAGCTCCCTTATATTCTTTATGTTCTCATGTGAGGGTGCTAAGCAGCGAGAACAGAGTTCTTTGGACGGGCTGGTCTGACAGTTCTTTCCCAGGGTTCGGGACGTCGGCCAGTCTGGATGAAAGTGGGACTCCATTGCAAGAACGCGTTGACCCGGAAGGGAAACGACGTGGCAGCCGCAGATTGGAGAGGTGGTTGCACTCGTTTACCAAGGGGTCATGTGTGACAGCATAAAAGGTGATGGAGAATCGCAATTGCTTCGCTTTGATTTGTATTTTAAACCTGAAAGGACCCGAGAAGAGAGCAGTGAATATACTGTATTTATCGTGAGTGTTTTGTTTGTTTGCCTATAATTGTCTTGTTTGTTATTATTAGACGACAAACACATTCCAGAGCTGTCGCCAAGGGCCAGCACCAAAACCTGGAACAGCACTGCACTACGGTCACTTAATAAACCTGTATCACCCACCACGAGCACTACTGCACACACCCAGGATGGGTGACTGTGTTAGTATACTGTGGGACAGATATTGGTGTTTATTATTTGGGATTGCAACCCTGTTGTTATATACTCTGTGCACTACACATTGTTGTGTATTGCCAGGGATTATTATTTGGTCACCAGACCTGGATATAAAAATAAAAACAGTTAAAACCTCTCTGTCTGCTTAATTACGCACTGCATCACTCCTGCACCTGATCACTCCTGCACCTGATCACTCCTGCACCTGTACCCAATCAACCACTTTGCCACAGCTAGACAGATTCAGCTCTTTCATTCTATCTTCATATGACATAACTTGTAATCCTGGAATTAATAGTGTTACTCTCTGCTGTACTCTTTCTAATGCTCCTCTGTCTTTCTCTTGTTTATACTGTAGACATTTACATTGAGGTGTATAGCAATATTATATCACAATATACAGTATGGTATTGTAATACTATTAAGTTCAGCACCCATAACTACTATTGTCTAAGTTCCTCCCAGGCTTGAAAATGTGCACACAGGTAAGGCTGCCTGGCTTCCCACTTCTCAATACTAAACTGAGTTTAAGTTAAAAAAAAAAAATCCCAGTCTAAGGCACTTGCAATGTGGAAATAAATATAATTTAAAAGTAGAAAGCAAATACGAAGCAGGTGTGATCATAGACAGGGATTATGGCATCATCTTTTTGACTGTAGTAAATGAAATACCTCATGCCTTAATAATCTGTAGAGCACAGTGAAAAATAACAGCTCAACTCAACTCGGAAGCCTTTATCGGTTTCTACGGAAAATGACCCTCAAATCATGTGTAAATGATTCAGATCGCATTGCTTTGTCATTTCCTGCATGCTTTTTCATGTTGTAATTGCGTTGGCAGTTGTTGCAAGCCTATAAACTCTGCTTGAACTTTGCTGTATGAAGTTGCTTACTATATGCATCGTTTCCAACAATTAGGACTCTCTCTTTCCCTTTTAAGGGTTTAATTGGAGCACTTGAGTGGGAATACACTACAGGAGGTACCCATCCTCTACATACATGGACCAGTGATGAGTTTGTACACTTTAAAAAACGTCTCTTCATGAGGCAGGATAACTGTGGAGTAAAGATAAAATACACACTGCACAAATGTGCACTTACTGGATTGTAGTGCTTACCCCTTGATTGCTTTCACACAAGTTCCTGCAAACCCCTTTTCCCAAACCAGAACCTGAACATAATATTTACTTCAGTCCCAGTCTAAAGCCAGTGGTTCTGGCAGGGAACTCACATAAACATCAAACATATTTAAGATGCTTCCAACAGCTACTATCTTATTTATCCTTTGATAAGCAATATGTCTAATGAGCTTACCTCAATCCATTACATCTCTGCTGTGCACCAGAGTTCGCCTCCTCTCCTCCCCAGCATCAACCTGCTTGTTGGTTACATCTAACAGGGGAGAGCAGCTATCTCTATCTCTATATCTCCCATATATATATATTTATGTTTGTAATGCAACAGTTTCTTAATGTCCAGTAGCTTAGTTTATCAATGGTTAACCACAGCAGTTTATGTGAACAGACGAACACAAGATCATTTATTAACTAGACAAGGCCATTCAACCAATTAGTGCTTGCTTGATTTATATAGCAACTGATTGATCCCTAAACTTTGTCAAGTCGGATCTTAAACAACGTGTCTAGATAACCCATTCCATACACTCACCAATCTCTGTGTAAAAAAGTCTCCAACCTTCTGTTCTAAGTCTAACTCCATTTAATTTCCAACTGTGGCTAGGGTTAACCTGACTCCTTTTAAGAATTGAAAAACTTCCATGCAGTCCCCCCACTAATGCGTGTTTGTTCTATGCTAAATATATTCAGTTCCCTCAAGCTAGCTTTATAATTCAGAAGGTTTCCCAGTGATCTATATGTTCTCAAGTCAATAAATAACAGTCCATTACACTGTTAAAACAACACAGACAACTAGTGTCAATTTACAGACATTTACTGCAAAAAAAAAAAGAAAACGTCTGTTATGGTTACACTGTTGCATTTTTCTCCAGTTTTACAGACTATTTTAAAACAGTGTATCTTACCCAGCTATAGTAATTTGAGTGTCTAAATGGGCTTGATTGCATTGCCATTTGTCTTTCAGTAACCATTTGAAAACGATATGTTGAATAAATAGATATGTATAAAATAAATTAAACAGATAATACATAGGGTATTGTACCAGCAGGAGCTTTCCCAAAGCACATGTCAAGAATCTGAATCCCTGCCAAGCCGAGCAGGACTGGTTTCCTAATATGAGGAGCCAATCCAGCCTATAAAGGTAGTATCAAGTGCCATTGTAAGTCATTTTTCAACACTTCATTAAACCTTAAATCAATTTTGAGATATCTGGAAAGAATTTGAATAAATAAATATCAGATGCTTTAAAACCCTATTCCCTCTGAGATGTAAAAAGAGTATGTTTAGCTTTTTACAAAACCGCTTACACATTTTTCGATTTTTGATTCAGAGGTATCTTGAATTTGAGATTCCTGAACAGCGTGCCAGATAGTTCCAATAATGTTTTGATAGATTTTGTAGTAAGAGTTGGTGATAAAAGACAAATGTTAAGCTAAGGGGCCACGATAGCTCTGTGGATCAGCACCAGACAATTGCACACGTGTCTTAAATCAGCAGACTATTTAACATTTTAACAGAACACCCCTTTTCCTGTTTGTTTTTTTAAGGTTTATCACTTAAGGAAATATAATGCAGGACAGCACTATATGTCCACAATGTATCTGGATGTAAACCAATCACAAGTCTCTCAGATTAGAAATAATTGATAAACTTAAAAACATTAAAGTAAATTTAAGTAAAATATTTTCTTAGATATTTCAAAAAAGTGGATCTGAAACACGAGTTGGAAAGCAAAAAGCAGTGCAATGGATTCTGGGATTTGTTGTTCATTATTTTTTTTAGTGTATGCTTCTTCTTCAGAATCAAATTAAAAGGTCCCTTACCTCAGAATCATAAATTAAATCTGTCCCAGAATCCATTGCAACTCCTGCAGGCATTGTCCCTCCTCCTCAGTAACCAATCGCTTTCAATCTTTCATGTGACCTCTTGAAGAAGACATAGTGGGATGTGTAAGTTCTACTATGAGATCTGTGTGTGCTACAAAGAAAAACACCATTAAAAAATGAATACACATTTATCATAATGTAAGTGACTTTCATATCGGGCAATATGAGGCCTTCTAAATGATGCTTATACATAGTGGGTAAGATTTACTGGAAATGTTAGCTCTGTCCTTTCAATTTGATAGAGAAACCTAGTTTAATTTCTCAATTTCTAAAAAAACAACATACAAAGAGTGCAATCCAATTTAGCCATCCACGGTCACTGCTTTTTGAAACTGTTGTTTATGTCATCAAATATTCAAAATCCAAACCCTGGGCCCCTTGTATGTACAGAGATGTGTCGTTGTCAAAGCAGAGCTGAACCACTCATTTTGTGTTTACCTCTATATGTCTTCTAAAAAAAGCTGGGAAAAACTGGATATTTATTTGATATTTATATCAAATCAGTCATTTCTTGTGTTGTGGTCCAAATGTTTTGAGTGAGTCTGCATTGTTTAGACTTTACTTTGGTGAATCAGCCTCTGTTAGGGTTTATGGAAATTGAAATGCATCTTTACCTGTGTACAGATGTCACCATACACAAAGAAAACGACTGCATTATTCTAAAGCGAAAAAAACATGTTTCTGTCTGCTTAAACTGTGCAAAATGATTTCTCTTATACAATGCACTCCGTTTATAAGAATCACAGATATAAGAATCGACCGCATATAGTGATCAAAACCACTGGGACCAAATCATTCCTATACCAACCATGCTAAAATAATCTGCTTGTAAGAATCATTTCGGGCCAAACTGACATGTAATACTGTACTGTATTATTATTTATTTCTTAGCAGATGCCCTTAGCCAAGGCGACTTACAATTGTTACAAGATATCACATTATTTTTACATACAATTACATTATTTTTACATACAATTACCCATTATACAGTTGGGTTTTTACTGGAGCAATCTAGGTAAAGTACCTTGCTCAAGGGTACAGTGCAGTGTCCCCACCTGGGAATGAACCCACAACCCTCTGGTCAAGAGTCCAGAGCCCTAACCACTACTCCACACTGCTGCCCTTATCAAGTGCAATGATCTGTACAGACAAGAAAGTGAATACAGGCTCATTGAATACATACTGAGTACAGCACTGTTATTGTGTGATATGCATGTAGAGGGAGTGGGATTGTGGTGCAGTGAGGAGGAGGGGGAGAGGGGGTTGCGGCACTTTGCATCTCCACTTAGTGAAAAACTGTAAGATTTGCATTGCAAGAGAAAATAAGTAAGCCAAGGCACAGACGTTTAAATGCAGTGTTAGTCCTGACAGTAAAAGTACTGTAATGTTATTTTAATTCAAAGGCCATTACATGTAACACCGCACAGCAGTTAAAATAGGCACCCTCACGAGATGATCGCTTCTCAAGTATACTGTAGTAAAATAGGATTCTGCAGCCTTAAGTAAACATAATCATGATCCTATAACAAGTTGCTTACCCACAAGGACTTGTTTTGATAGTTTTGAAGTATTGTCCTCAGTGACTGAGCACCATTGACATTTGTATACTGTATTTAAACTGCTGATACATGGAGGCGGTTTTGCTAATTGTAATGTGACGTGGCCGAGGGCAGTGTAAATGATCAGGCTGGAGATTTGATTTACAGTTTAAAACTTTGGCTCTATTTTTCTTATAGTGCGGTGGGGAAACAACCACTAATAAAACAAAACAAACTAAATAAAGCTCGCTCTCAGTTGGAGCACTAACTAAACAATACTTTGTGTGGTCCATGTCTGACGTCAGGACGGATAAGCCATTTACCCAACTAAACAAATACAAATCAAAACAGTTCATACTACACATATAATATGACTACTTATTTGCACAATATAGTACTGGAACAAACAGATCTCTTACTCGCTCTTTGGTTTTTGTTTATTTCTCTTACCTTTGCTTCCTCAATGCACACACACTTCCTCTTTCTTACTCCTATACCCCATCACAAAGCTATCGGGTAAGCCCTTTTTATCGAGGTGTGTGAACAGGATGGCTGCAGGGGTGACTTCAGACCAGAAACAGAAACCACAAGGGATGGGGGCAAAACTGAGACGCTACGGCGCAGAGTATATTAAATAGAAAATAAACACGTTTACAAAACAAAAGCACTGATACAAATAAAATGTGAAAGATTGGTATTATTATTTGTTTGTTGCCCTTTTCTTTAACCACTGGACCACACAACCTCCTAGTAGTATGGTGCTGCTGGACACTGGTATTTTCTTTCCAAAGACTGGAATGAATGACTGGAATGAATCCCAAGCGTTTATTTGCCCTGTACGGGCTACTAACTATCTCACTTCTCCCCTCTCTATACTACTGCGAGATGACCAGACTGAAACAGGCTTTGCCTGTAGAATGTCCTGATTCTGCACAACAGGAAGGTTCTGATTGGGCTCCCTCTGGTGGAGTGAGCCAGGAACACAGGTAAGTTGAGATTGGGCTCCCCCTGGTGAAGGCAGCCAGGATCACAAGTGAGTCGTGGTAAAGCTCCCTCTGGTGGAGTGAGCCAGGAACACAGGTAAGTCGAGGTTGGGCTCCCTCTAGTGGAGTGAGCCAGGATCACAAGTGAGTCGTGGTAAAGCTCCCTCTGGTGGAGTGAGCCAGGAACACAGGTAAGTCGAGGTTGGGCTCCCTCTAGTGGAGTGAGCCAGGATCACAGGTGAGTCGTGGTAGGGCTCCCTCTGGTGAAGTCAGCCCGGAACACCGGTAAGTCGACGTTGGGCTCCACCTGGTGGAGCGAGCCAGGATCACAGGTGAGTCGTGGTAAGGCTCCCTCTGGTGGAGTGAGCCAGGAACACAGGTAAGTCGAGGTTGGGCTCCCTCTGGTGGAGTGAGCCAGGATCACAGGTGAGTCGTGGTAGGGCTCCCTCTGGTGGAGTCAGCCCGGAACACCGGTAAGTCGACATTGGGCTCCACCTGGTGGAGCGAGCCAGGATCACAGGTGAGTCGTGGTAAGGCTCCCTCTGGTGGAGTGAGCCAGGAACACAGGTAAGTCGAGGTTGGGCTTCCCCTGGTGGAGTCAGCCAGGAACACAGGTAAGTTGCGGTTGGGCTCCCTCTGGTGGAGTGAGCCAGGAACACAGGTAAGTCGAGATTGGGCTCCCCCTGGTGAAGCGAGCCAGGATCACAGGTGAGTTGTGGTAAGGCTCCCTCTGGTGGAGTCAGCCAGGAACACAGGTAAGTCGAGATTGGGCTCCCTCTGGTGGAGTGAGCCAGGAACACAGGTAAGTCCAAGATATTCAGTACTCCTTACTACCACCAGGTTCCAGAACAAACACGGATGAATATTGAATTCCTTGAAGCAGAATGACGTCACACTTGTGCTATCACTGCGGTGACTGCTTAAGAAGCCACCTTCCAACAGTAATAAACAATATTCCAATACCACGTCTTGTGCTTCACTTTCTTGTTCCAATCACACTTCCTCCGATTGTTCTTCCCTGCTCCCTTTTAAACTGTCTAACCCCGCATCACTATTTGGCGCTGAGGTTTCTGGGGTGTGTAGTTTTTCTTCAGAGACGCCATTTCTTAAAGGCGTCCCTGCTCTTTCTTCACAAAAAGTATCAAATAAAAGTTTAGCAAGCATTTGAATCACTGTTCCCATGTTGTACATTTTTTTGGGGTAACTGCAGAAAATAATTATCAGACTTGAGAATGAATATTAGGCTACTAACAAGCTCATACTGTATCAATTTTTCAGTAAGTGGAACTTTTTGTGTTGAAAACAAAAAAAATGAAGACCAATTAATGACTCAAATGTGTCACTGTCGTGTCGCTGTGCAGTTTAAACTTTCTACCGGCAATCGCCCAGCTCAAACTGGAGTCACTGACAGTTTAAATCAACTGAACTTTGACCTCGTCGCCAACGCCAAAATGGAGACTCATCACTAGGATTTTTAATTTTCCAAACTGTCCCGTCTTTGCCCGTCTCCTGAATTACGCTTGGAGAAGCTGATGCAGCAGGTGTAGTTGTCCTTGGTGCTGGTGGTGCTGAAGCGGCAGATGCAGGAGGAGCCACAGGGACAGCAGCTGTTTCTCCAGATCTGGATCTGGATCTGCCACGGCCGCGGCCACACCCTCTCTCTCTCCCCCTGGTCGGCACTTGTTGTTTTTGACCTGCAGGTAAATCCATCTCGGTGTCCTCACTTTCACTGTCGGAACTGCTGGTTTCGACAGCCTAGGATGCGCCGCTGTCGTTATCACTCACCCTGCCATCAGAATCACCTTCAGCCAATGCTTGTAACAGCTCAAGCACTTCTTCCGTATTCAATACTCGTCTTTGAGCCATCTTCTCAGTCAGAGTCTAATAAACGCTAACACCAGCCAGCCTGTCGCCAGTCCTACACCTAATACAAAAGAATTAGCATTCATGATTGAGGTGACTGATCAAGGCATTGATCACAACACCTGGGTTTGCAAAGTTCTCAAGATTGAATTACAAAGGACAGTTACAAACTTGCTGAGTTGATTCAGAGGAGAGGCAGATGAGAAAAAAGTAGCGTAGCTATATCACACTGTATTGTGATTCAATGTGTGTATTTTGTGTCAACTGCTAATAAAATAAATAATATTAAGTGTAGAATGACTTTCATTAGTGTTTCAGCACTTGACAGGAGTAATAATACGTTCTTTCACAATGACTTTGATTTTACTACAAAGCCCAGACACTTCATTTTTATGATTCTTCAGCTGAAACAACGTATGGGTATTTAATTCAAATATTTAGTAACACTTTAGTAACACACATGCATGAGAGATTCACATACGCGGAGATATTTAAATTTGAATTGTAAAAGCCATTCAAAAAGCTGCTATGACGGTGCTAGTGTCAAGTCTATTGAAATAATATATTTCCATTTTTCATAATAACAATACAAAATTATGTATTTGTAAAAATAAGGCAAAAATTGTTTTGAAAACTGTCCAAATTGCTTATTTGAGGGCTAAGAATGAAAAATCTGCCAAAAAATAAAATAAAATAAAATAAATATTTTTTTACATGGATATTGACAAAATAAATGGGCAGCTGGGTGGTTAACACCAGAGCAGTCTTTTTGACTGACCATGGTTATTAAATGCATTTTTCTTCACTGATTTGGCAGCTACGCACCTGTGCTTTTTTGACTTTTTCTAAATATACATTGCTGTGCAAAAGTCTTAGACATGTTGCATTTTAGTACTCTGATGCATTATGAGCATCAACAATTTACTCAAAGCTTCCAGCAGTGTTTTTTCTACTATTTAGCACAACCTTGACTTGCCTAAAGAAGGAAAAACATTGAGTGAAACAGCTCGCATCACTCGATTTTCAAGGTGTGGTATCTGAAGCATAATCAACAAGTACAGAGAAACATCATCTGTAATTGACAAACCCAGGACTGGAAGACCCAAAAAGCTGACTAACAAGGATGAGCAATACTTGAAGATAATATCCTTCAGGAATAAAAAGAAGACAAGCATTGAATTGACAACAGAACAGGCAGAAGGTACAGGTGTCATTGTCCATCCAGCAAGAGCCCAAAGCACCTTTGACCATTGTTCCATAGTCCAATTTCTGTGTTCTTGTGCAAATTTTAGCCTTTTAGTCATGTTCCCCTTTCTTAACCCTTTGCGGTCCATTTATTCAGCACGTCTCAGATGCGTCAGGTCTAATTTATTTTGACACGCGCAGTTTATTTTAGACGCACTGTTTAAAAGTATTTTTTCACAGTAAAACAGGTTTAAAAGGCACTGCATATCAACAGGACACTCAGTACTGTATCTTCAGCCCCGTCCCAACCCTTGTTCGCTGTATTTTTCACATACCTCTTCATAGTCATGCTTACCGATAAATCATCTCCTGATCACTCGTTTTATCAGCAAACTCCTCAATAATGTGATCCAAGTCATTATTTTATTACTGTAACATCTCATAAAGCTCTGCAAATGTCTGTGATATTCTTTAAGCGCTGGATGCGGAAGCAGCTATCTTGTTTGTTTATGGCCGGGGCTATGTGTATTGCTCAGATCCGCCCCTTTTATTTGTTGTTTTTCGGCTTCTCTCAGCTCCTATCGGTCTCACTCGGCCATTGAATAGTTTTCTCTGCTGTTTCCGGAGAAAAGACGACTAGATATCTGTGTTTTACTTCTTTTTGATGATATTGGACCGGAAAGGGAAAATTGGAATGTCGGACCTGGTCCGACAAGACCACAAGGGGTTAACAGAGGTATTCTTACTGCAACACATCCTTTAAACCTGATTTCAAGAGTGACCTTTGTACTGTTGATTTTGATGGACAACAACATCTGTGCCTTTTGCCAGTTCTGTTGTCAATTCAGTGCTTGTCTTCTTTCAATTCCTTGATTTTAAGATCATGCTGCTAACCTATAAAACCCAGAATGGCCTGGCACCTGTTTATTTACAAGAGTTACTCACCCCGTGTGAACCCAGCCATTCACTGAGATCACATGACGCAGGTCTTCTGATTGTCCCGCGGGTGAGTAAAATTAAAACGGGTGGAAGGGCTTTCTCACACAGAGCACCACAGGTATGGAACATCCTTCCTGTGTTAGAGAGGCTGGAAGGGCTTTCTCACACAGAGCACCACAGGTATGGAACGTCCTTCCTGTGTTAGAGAGGCTGGGACTGCTGCAGCTTTTAAATCTAGACTGAAGTCTTACTTCTATACATTGGCCTTTCTATCCTAGTGTGCCTTACTGTCTTTTTAACATTGCTTTCCTGTCTATTGTTTGTGTTTTTTGGATTGTATTTGATTATGAATTGTTGTTGCTGTACACTTGAGATGCCTTTGGTGTGAATGGCACTTCATAAATAAAATTTGATTTAATAATTGGCAAATAAAAAGTGTTGAAATGGCACTTGCCAAATAAATGATGCGTGCTTGAAACATTCTTCACTTTAATCACTTGTATTACATGCCGACATCTTGCCATGCCCCATACTTGCAAACACTGCTTACTCAAAATCCATTAAGTGCACCTGTACACCTCTGCAACCTTGAACCTGTTAACGCAAAGCATGTTTTGCCATCCTTGTTCCTTATTATACCCCCATTCACACACGCTAAATAGTAATCCCTAGTACTTGCTTTCATATTCACTGCGAAAAAAGAATATATATGTGTGTGTATATATATATATATATATATATATATATATATATATATATATATATATATTGCTGATTAAAACAGTCCTGTATGTAGTCACCTCCAAAATTATTGGCACCCTTGATAAAGATGAGCAAAAAAGACTGTATAAAATAAACAACACAGGTAATGAGCTATATGTTATGCTCAAATATATGGGAAAACCATATTCTTTTATTCTAATACAATTGCTCAGAGAAAGTTTTTTATTAACAAGTAATACATTTTTTTTTTCTCAAAAAGATATCCATTTGTCATCCATCACCATGGGGAAAGGCAAAGAACTCACAAATGAAAAGAGACACATGGTTGTTGACCTTCATAAATCAGGCAATGGGTATAAAACAATAGCTAAAAAACTAAATATACCACTTACCACTGTTAGGGCAATAATTAAGAAGTTCATAACCACTGAAACAGTGGTAAACTTGCCTGGTAGAGGACGCAAGTGTATCTTGCCCCCACACACAGTGAGGCAGATGGTTCGGGAGGCAAACGGAAATCCAAGGGCCACAGTTGGAGAACTACAGAACTTGGCTGCATCTTGGGATCACCAAGTCTCCAAATCTACAATTAGACGCCACCTCCATACCAATAGGCTATTTGGAAGGGTTGTCAGAAAAAAGCCTTTATTGAGAGCCACCAACAAACGTAAGCGCCTGGAGTTTGCTAAATGGCATTGGCACTTCGATTGGAACCAGATGAGACGAAAATAGAGCTCTTTGGCCACGCACACCAGTGGTGGGTTTGGCGTTGAAAGAAGGATGCGTATGCAGAAAAGAACCTCATACCTACTGTAAAAATATGGTGGTGGATCTTTGATGTTATGGGGCTGTTTTGCTTCCACTGGTCCTGGGGCCAATGTTAAGGTCAACTGCATCATGAACTCTACCCAGTACCAGGACATTTTAGCCAAAAACCTGGTTGCCTCTGCCAGGAGGCTGAAACTTGGCCGCAAGTGGATCTTCCAGCAAGACAATGACCCCAAGCACACATCAAAATCCACAAAGAAATGGTTCATTGACCACAAAATCAACATTTTGCAATGGCCATCTCAGCCTCCGGACTTGAACCCCATTGAAAACCTGTGGTTTCAATTGAAGAGGGCAGTCCATAAGCGCAGACCAAAGGATATCAAGGATCTGGAAAGATTCTGTATGGAGGAATGGTCTAAGATCCCTCCCAATGTGCTCTCCAATCTCATTAAACATTATAGAAAAAGACTCAGTGCCTTTATCCTTGCAAGGGGAGGGTGCACCAAGTACTGAAAACAAGGGTGCCAATAATTGTGACACTTCATTTCTTTGGAAATAAATTTATAATTTGAGAAATGTGTAATTTTGGTTGATTCCATTGAATCATTAATAAAGTCAAATATATTCCACATGTTGGAAAATTACAATATAGCTCAGTACTGGTATTATTTATTTTATACAGTCTTTTTTTGCTCATCTTTATCAAGAGTGCCAATAATTTTGGAGGTGACTGTATATATAGTCTCTCACAAAATTGCTGTGTGGCCTGAAATGTCCACAGCTCATCTTACTGCACAGTGTATGTATCCCAAGGAAAATCATACTTAAATTATTATTTTGTGTTTTGAAACTTACATGAATGACTTCCTCATGCAAGAAAGTAAAAGCTGCCCTTTTAAACTACTGCACTGCTGGTACCTGCTAATATAAGTGTGTGCCGAATAACAAGTATAAGGAAGTATCCTGAACGAGTATATATTTTTTCCGCGTATGTTTAATACAAGAGTACCATACAACTGTATTGCGTATACTTGTTACTTAGGACACTTCCAGTTTTAATCCACTACATCTGGTAGCTTGAATACTTAAATTAAAAATGATCAAATAACATTAAAGCACTGTCTGATCACTTTCTGAGTGCCAGAAAAGTGGTTTTACAGTACAGATTTTAGCCCTACTGTACACGCAAGTATGACTGCTACTAGTAAAAGTAATGGCTTCTATGTACACTTTGTACACTTTGTATACTTTGAAATGAACTGCTTTAAAAATACTTTTTGTTTGAAACAAACATTGATAAATTGATGAACTTTATACTTGGAAGAATCGATTTTAGGTGCAAATATCATAATCACTTGCTATGAATAAGCCCTTTGCCATTAAGCAGGGGCAGTGACAATGAACAGAAAGAAGAGCGCCTTCTGCTGCCCAGGTGCCTCCTGCTGCCCAGTGCCTACCCCAGTACAACATAGGACCGGCCCTGAGTTCAGACTCCTTAGCCACTTAAACTCGTCCGAGCACAGAACAGTGAGGAAAGTCAAGTGGACATATGTACAGTACTGTATCTATCAATAACATTCTGGAACATTAATATTTCAGCAGCCTTTCTTGATGTGATAACGGGTCTCTGCGTTTCATTACAATTCAGTTTGTCTCTAGAATCCAGATTGTGTTGCGGTTAAAGTCTCTATCATTATCATTCTCTAAGAGCAGGTTGTTAATTTGACACATATATACAAATGGATCTTGTTGGATCTTTAAAAGTACACTGTGGAATACACAAAAGCACATTCTCAAACTTCTCAAACCGTAATGTTGTTTTTTTTATTATTATTTTTTGGAGTTTGCCAAAGTAGCCCTACTCACAAATAGACTAAACTATCCATGAGTCATCAATCTGGTATTGATTCAATTAACAGCAGATATTTATACAATCTGAGTGACAGCCACACATGCTGGAATTTCCCCTTTTCCCTTAAATTTCCTTTTAAGGTGATAAACAGGTCAATGAAGGCAGGTGATTGTCTGTTTAAGTCAAAATCATTGACACGTTGCCAGCAGCAAGTACAAAGGTTTTTATATTCTGAAATTAGAAAAATAATTACATCTCATACTTTTGGGGGAGGGGGTAAGGGTGGGAAATATCATTGGAACTTTGGAACTTTGTAAGAAAGAAAGAAAAAAAAGAAAGAACGAAAGAAAATGAAAAGGGCTTGTAACCAGGAGGTCCCCGGTTCAAATCCCACCTCAGCCACTGACTCATTGTGTGACCCTGAGCAAGTCTCTTAACCTCCTTGTGCTCCGTCTTTCGGGTGAGACGTAATTGTAAGTGACTCTGCAGCTGATGCATAGCTTACACACCCGAGTCTCTGTAAGTCGCCTTGGATAAAGGCGTCTGCTAAATAAAAAAATAATAATAATAATAATAATGAATAGCTTGTGCTGTATGAGATCAGTTAGTAATACATTAGTTACTCTCTCTCTCTCTCTCTCTCTCTCTCTCTCTCTCTCTCTATATATATATATAATATATATATATATATATATATATATATATATATAGTAGGAGCCGAATTATAGTTTATGAAGTTATGATTACGAAAATTGGGATTATTTGTTCCAGACTATTCATCTTGGTTTGCTCCTTGAGTTAAAGCATAGCCGTGGTAGCTTGTTTTAAGTACTCTGTCTCCCTCTAGTGATAGTTTTGCATGTTGGATTGTTTCACCTAATTTAGGTACCTTGCAGAAAGTTATTTTATAAGTTATTGTTACTAAACAATTGATGTTATAGCATCCTAAACATCTTCTTGTGTGATGAATGTTCTAGAAATTATAGATGAAAGAACCTCCACACGTTTGGCTTCATTGGATGTAAGTGAATAAACTAGTTGAGTCACAACGTATAAGCAACTTGCAGTTCAAACCAGCAAAGGAGTTGTAAAATTATTTGTTAAGAAGCCACCATATATATATAGTCAAAAGTTTGCATACCTCAATGGAAATCTATAATTTCTAGAACATTTTCAAAATCAAGATGAGGATGAGGGAAAAAAGTTACAAGAAATAGACAATAATTATTTATTTCAGCAATTATTTTTACAAAGCTCCAATTCTCTGTGGAAAAATGGGCTAATGTTGATGAAATCTGAGCGTGATTCACGTTGCAAACTTGGATTAAGAATACTAGCTCTGTTGTATAAATACAAGCAACGGTTTCAAACACATAAAAAAAATATAATAATGGACAAAGAACAGCTGACACAGCAGCAATTCCCATCAGTGCCACAGTAGCTGGCGTGTCAGAACCTCAGCCTCAAGTAGATATTTCAAAGATAACAGAAGAAAATGTGGGCAAGAGACCAGTTAAGCATAACTTTAAGGCATTGGAGGCTAGATTGAACCAAATTAGGGCAACTCACAAGCAAAACTAATGAAATTAAGGCTTTAATGGAGGATGACCAAAATGTGGATCAAATTAAGGAATTGAGGAATATAAATCTAGAGTTTTCAGAGCTGCGCAAAAACTGTTATTTCCTGCAGCCAGAAGAGGAAAGGGACAATGATCAGATTAACTGATTAACCAAAGGAGGCTTGCTTTGAAGAATTTGCTGCGCAAGTTGACAGATGTCTGTTTGAGGCTCAGGATCATACTGAACAGTTACATAAATGTGACAATGAAGTAAACACTAGAGACAGTGTCTCAGGGATAACATCACACTCGTATAGCAAATCTCAGAAATCAGGTTCCGGTGGTGGTCGGTCATCGACTGCATCTACCTCTACATCTTTAGTGCGGATGAGAGCAGAAGCTAAAAGAAAACAAGTTCTTGAACAGAAGGAACTTCGTCTGCATCAATAGAAAGAGGATGAGGAGTAACTATTGCATCACCAGAGAGAGGAGGAAGAACATCACCTCCATCGACAAAGGGAGGAAGCAGAAGCGCAACCGAGAATCAGGAAGGAGGAATTGGAATACAGACCCAGATCGAACTGTTGAATGCTAAACTAAGGGTTTACGGAGAATTTGAAGACCTGCATGGCACGGAGAGGTGGGGAAGAGGGTGTGTGGTCTCTCCCTCTCTCTGAGTGGCTGAGAGGCGGGTCTTGGGGGATTGCTGGACCTATAAAATAACGCTCTGTTGTTCCCTCAGATCTGCCTCTCTAGACTGACAACGAGCTAGAGGAAGCGCTGCTCTAAGAGACCGTGAATGGACAGAGAAAGAAAACTAAAGAAAAACCAAAAAGAAGAAAATAAAACAAATAGAGAGCGGGGAACCCTTGGGCAGTCCCCCAACAGTGTATGAGAATAGGTGGAGGGAACGGTAGAGTGGAGGACGGAGATCTGGCTAGCGACGGTCGGGGAAACACTGCAGGGGGCAGCAACTTTATTTTGTAGTTTTGATTAAAGTTTTCTCTTTTTCTTTGTACCTGTTTTTGATTATTATTTGTTTAGGCACCTGTGAGTGTCTATCTGGTCATTTCTCATTTACCATTGCTGGTATCTGGGAACAGCGGACCTCTAGTGCCACCTGCTGGTGAACAATAAATCGGACACCCAAGTGGTGTTTAGCACTACAACTTTCTGTCTCCACTACATCTTTCTGAATTCCTCACCCTTCCACAGCAGCCTATTAACTTCTTCGTATCCTTTGTCTGGATTCATATGTTGGCAACTGCAGACCCTGGGCTGTCCACTAGTGTATTGTTCTAAAAAATACAACCGGTCCTTGCTGCTCTCCATCTTATCCTCTATTCCATGTTCAAAGGCTTTAATGAATGACCTGTCGGTAGACTGAATCTGTCCAGTCTGATGGTACAACCCATGTAACAGTCTCCTGAGACAGACTGGAAAATTGCAAACGTAATACCGATCCACAAAAAGGGAGACAAAACCCAACCAGGTAACTACAGACTGACGTCTATTATATGTACATTTATGGAAACTATAATAAGATCCAAAATGGAAAATTACCTATATGGTAACAATATCCTGGGAGACAGTCAGCATGGTTTTAGGAAAGGGAGATTGTGTCTAACTAACCTGCTTGATTTTTTTGAGGATGCAACATCGACAATGGATAATTGCAAAGCATACAACATGGTTTATTTAGTTTTCCAGAAAGCTTTTGACAAAGTCCAACGTAAAAGATTAATTCTCAAACTGAACGCAGTAGGGATTCAAGGAAATGCATTCACATGGATTAGGGAGTGGTTAACATGTAGAAAACAGAAAGTACTGATTAGAGGAGAAACCTCAAAATGGAGCGAGGTAACCAGTGGTATACCACAGGGATCAGTATTAGGTCCTCTGCTATTCCTAATCTACATTAATGTAGTAGTAGTAGTGGTAGTAAGCAAACTTGTTAAATTTGCAGACAACACAAAAATAGTGCTCCCCCCAGCCAATTCCCAGCAATGAGTACACACAGAGCCTTTTTTTAAGTGTCTTTTCTTCTGAGAAACAGTTCCTTTCTGTAAAGAATTTAGCAGCAACTCACAGGTGTAAGAGATGATGGTAAATCACGTGCTTGTGTTAAGTTTCGTAACTTTAGGAAAGAACATTGCCCTGGTTCCCTTGTCTTTCAGCACAGTGGATTTAAAACAGATTTGAAGTGTGATCAAGCCCTATACAATCAGAACCATGTGTTCAGTGCAGTCTCCGGGTGGAAACAGTTCTCACTCCAGCTCATGTGTTCAGTACAGTCACCAGGTGGAAACAGTTCTCTCTCCAGCTCATGTGTTCAGTACAGTCCAGGTGGAAACAGTTCACTCTCCAGCTCATGTGTTCAGTACAGTCTCCAGGTTGAAACAGTTCACTCTCCAGCTCATGTGTTCAGTACAGTCCAGGTGGAAACAGTTCTCTCTCCAGCTCATGTGTTCAGTACAGTCTCCGGGTGGAAACAGTTCACTCTCCAGCTCATGTGTTCAGTACAGTCCAGGTGGAAACAGTTCACTCTCCAGCTCATGTGTTCAGTACAGTCCAGGTGGAAACAGTTCACTCTCCAGCTCATGTGTTCAGTACAGTCCAGGTGGAAACAGTTCTCTCTCCAGCTCATGTGTTCAGTACAGTCTCCGGGTGGAAACAGTTCACTCTCCAGCTCATGTGTTCAGTACAGTCCAGGTGGAAACAGTTCACTCTCCAGCTCATGTGTTCAGTACAGTCCAGGTGGAAACAGTTCACTCTCCAGCTCATGTGTTCAGTACAGTCTCCAGGTGGAAACAGTTCACTCTCCAGCTCATGTGTTCATTACAGTCACCAGGTGGAAACAGTTCACTCTCCAGCTCATGTGTTCAGTACAGTCCAGGTGGAAACAGTTCACTCTCCAGCTCATGTGTTCAGTACAGTCCAGGTGGAAACAGTTCTCTCTCCAGCTCATGTGTTCAGTACAGTCCAGGTGGAAACAGTTCACTCTCCAGCTCATGTGTTCAGTACAGTCTCCGGGTGGAAACAATTCTCTCTCCAGCTCATGTGTTCAGTACAGTCTCTGGGTGGAAACAGTTCTCTCTCCAGCTCATGTGTTCAGTACAGTCCAGGTGGAAACAGTTCACTCTCCAGCTCATGTGTTCAGTACAGTCCAGGTGGAAACAGTTCTCTCTCCAGCTCATGTGTTCAGTACAGTCTCCAGGTTGAAACAGTTCACTCTCCAGCTCATGTGTTCAGTACAGTCCAGGTGGAAACAGTTCTCTCTCCAGCTCATGTGTTCAGTACAGTCTCCGGGTGGAAACAGATCACTCTCCAGCTCATGTGTTCAGTACAGTCTCCAGGTGGAAACAATTCTCTCTCCAGCTCATGTGTTCAGTACAGTCTCCGGGTGGAAACAGATCACTCTCCAGCTCATGTGTTCAGTACAGTCACCAGGTGGAAACAGTTCACTCTCCAGCTCATGTGTTCAGTACAGTCTCCAGGTGGAAACAGTTCACTCTCCAGCTCATGTGTTCAGTACAGTCTCTGGGTGGAAACAATTCTCACTCCAGCTCATGTGTTCAGTACAGTCCAGGTGGAAACAATTCTCTCTCCAGCTCATGTGTTCAGTACAGTCTCCGGGTGGAAACAGAAAACTCTCCAGCTCATGTGTTCAGTACAGTCACCAGGTGGAAACAGTTCACTCTCCAGCTCATGTGTTCAGTACAGTCTCCAGGTGGAAACAGTTCACTCTCCAGCTCATGTGTTCAGTACAGTCTCCGGGTGGAAACAATTCTCACTCCAGCTCATGTGTTCAGTACAGTCCAGGTGGAAACAATTCTCTCTCCAGCTCATGTGTTCAGTACAGTCTCCGGGTGGAAACAATTCTCACTCCAGCTCATGTGTTCAGTACAGTCTCCAGGTGAAAACAGATCACTCTCCAGCAAACAAGTTCAAGAATGTGCCATGTCTGAACCATCTGTTTGATATCATCAATTTTTTTTTCTTTGTCTTTTTTGATTCATGATTTTAGTTTGTTGATCGAATGTACTGGCCTTGATTTACAGTAGCTCCCATACATGCTTCATGTTCTCATCTGCTTGTGGATCAGGGTATTATTGCTGGTGTTTGTAGCTGCTGCTGTCCTTTGCCTAGCTTACCATAATCTTTATGCTTGAACAATATCACTGTGGCAGGCCGACTAATCTGACGAACATGAGTGACAATACTGTAATTAAGAGCTTCAAGTGTTTGGGCGTTTCGTTGTTTTGGTTGTAATACAACTAGCAATCTCACAAATATATCTGTGAGCGACCGGTGCACAAGATGTTGCAGTGCAAGGAGGAAGTGATGATACAGGAGACACGTTTCAACCAGATGGCTGATGTTTTATTAGCCGACAACAGGAACAGGCAGGAACAGTGCAGGAACAGTGCAGGAACAGTGCAGGAACAGTGCAGGAACGTGCAGGAACAGTGCAGGAACAGTGCAGGAACAGTGCAGGAACAGTGCAGGAACAGGCAGGAACAGTGCAGGAACAGTGCAGGAACAGTGCAGGAACAGGCAGGAACAGTGCAGGAACAGTGCAGGAACAGGCAGGAACAGTGCAGGAACAGTGCATACATAATGTACAGCAGGCTTGGCTCAGAAACTAAACTAAACAAAACAAAAAAATAGTAATAACAACAATAATGAACGAATAATGAATAAAAGGGATCCTGAGTGAACAAATAACACAAAAATTTGATACATATTTCATTTATTTATTAAAGAAAGTTATGCAACACCCAATGCCCCCGTGTGAAAAAGTAATTGCCCCCTTAGACTCAATAACTGGTTACGCCACCTTTAGCAGCAATAACTGCAACCAAACGCTTCCTGTAGTTATTGATTAGTCTCTCACAGTGCTGTGGAGGAATTTTGGCTCATTCCTCCATGCAGAACTGTTTCAACTCAGTGACATTTGTGGGTTTTCGAGCATGAACTGCTCATTTCAGGTCCTGTCACAACATCTCAATGGGGGTTAGGTCTGGATTTCAACCATTCTGATGTAGACTTGCTCTGTGTTTCGGATCATTGTCTTGCTGCATGACCCAGCTGCGCTTCAGCTTCAGCTCACGGACGGATGGCCTGACATTCTCCTGTAGAATTCTCTGATACAGAGCAGAATTCATGGTTCCTTCAATGATGGCAATGCGTCCAGGTTCTCATGCAGCAAAACATCCCCAAACCATGACACGACCACCACCATGCTTGACCGTTGGTATGCGTTTCTTACTATGGAATGCAGTGTTTGGTTTTTGCCAGACATGACAGGGCCCATGTCGGCCAAAAAGTTCCACTTTTGACTCATCTGTCCATAGAACATTGTTCAAGAACTCTTGAGGATCATCCAGGTGCTTTTTGGCAAACTTGAGATGAGCATTCATGTTCTTCTTAGTGAGCAATGGTTTCCGCCTTGCTACTCTGCCATGAATCCCATTTTCACCTAGTGTCTTTCTGATGGTGGAGTCATGAACACTGAACTTAGCCGAGGTGAGAGAGACCTGCAGATCCCTGGATGTTGTTCTAGTGTTCTTTGTGACTTCCTGGACGATTTTACGTCTTGCTCTTGGAGAGATTTTGGCAGGATGGCTACTCCTGGGAAGATTCACTACTGTCCCAAACTTTCTCCATTTGGACAATATGGCTCTGACTGTGGTTCGGTGGAGCCCCAGAGCTTTAGAAATGGCTTTGTAACCCTTTCCAGACTGATAGGCATCAACAACTTTTTTCCGGAGGTCTTCAGGAATTTCTTTTGTTCGTGGCATGATGTGCCTGTAGAACCTGTGTGCTAACAACTTCACTCTGATGGTAAGGGCCAAAGTTAGTCAGATTTATATTTGGCAGGGCTGGCCCAAATCAGGCCTGGTTGTTAACCAAAGTACTCAAACAGCTGACCCTAATTATCCCTTTAATTGGGTTGAGTTAACTAGGGGGGGCAATAACATTTACACACCTGAAGATTGCACGTTTGATTACCTTGCACACCAAACAAATGAAAGAAGCACCAAACTTTGGTGTCACTTTTTCTCTCAGACTCCCTCTATATACTACTACAACCCACAAAAAAATCTGACCAAATACAACGTGAAAAATGTGCAAAAATGCAGAAAATCAGACAGGGGGCAAATACTTTTTCACGGCACTATATATATATATATATATATATATATATATATATATATATATATATATATATATATATATATATATATATATACCACATCCTAGCCCCGCCACCAGAATATACAATTTCATATAAACGTATAAAATGATTTACCAAACAGACTTAAAACCATCAACTTGTAAAAACACACAGTTTACAGATCTACAGAATATCTGCATTCAACCTGTCCTGGATAGGTACTCGTTAGGCAACTAACAATACATTTTACCATTTCTGCTTCCCTCTCCATAGACTAACATTAGGCTACTCTGAAATGGCACGCATGAAGCACCAGCCTGCCCCACGCCCTTACAGCGCACCAGCCACACACAGAGCACGCAGCAAGCAAGTAAAAGCAAACTTTGTTTCAAGTTCAGTAGCTGTATTTTGCCATATTTTCTTCCCAAGGCTGTTCAATAACGTTTATTTAATTTAATCTGTTTGTTATGTACTTGTTGGTTCTTCATTTATACAGAGCCCAGTGAACCCACGCCACCCCTGCACAACTCGGGACCCAGACCCCAAACAACAATGATGCCCCCCCCCAGGGAAGTACATTTAGTTTCCTTAATCAGGTTTAAAATATACTCTACGCGAGATCTATTATATACACAATAACAAAGTGTGTATTTTAACTGTAGGTTGGCAATGCCAGAGACCGTCAGAAATAAAGGTACCAGATTATTAGTTGCCTAACGAGTACCTATCCAGGACAGGCTGAATGCAGATATTCAGTAGATCTGTAAACGGTGTGTTTTTGGGAGAGTTGGCACAAATGAACCTCTGTTGTTACGTATTAAATAAAATGGAATAAAAACTTAGCTTTCCCTCATTTGCCCTGGTACACAATTATTGAATGTCTGTCAATAACAAAATAAAAGCCCTTTTTAGTCTTACCTTTCTTTTATGCGTTTGGTATAAAATCATTTTCATTTCACTTCCTGGTTTTCACTTCCTGTTTGCTTCTGTAGAAATGTGTCCGTCTCCCACTGTGCGCTACCTCTTTGCAGTGCATTGTGGGATTGTAGTCCTGGCTAAGATTTAACTTCTGATTGAACAAGCAATACCAACAGCAGATTCAGTTGGCGTGATTAGCACTTAAATCACTCAATGCAGATTGTCATTGCTATTGATTGGTACTCGATTGTATGTAAAAATGAGAGGTAGTGTTTTCTAGTTGTGGGAAATTATATTTTTAACAGATTTGCTTTGGTTTCATTTAATACCTTCTGACAAAAATACATGTTAAAGAGATGATCTGAGTACAGTAATCTGTCGCGTATCCAACAGATCACTGGGACCAGAGTAAGGGCAGATATGTAAAATGATGGATGAATGAATCCTGTTTAAATACCATTATACACAGCTGTAACAATTACTATATTCAAACAATTATTGTTTTTAGATTCAGCTTTTACAAGGGAGCTCCCCAAAATCCCTTGTTTAGAAAGAAACAGGGGATGAATGCTTGTGACAGAGCAGCCGTCTGCCATGTGGGTGCATGAATTCACTGCGGAGCTGCTAATGTTACTTCATAGACTCAGGTTCACTGTCACAAATGGGCACAAACTTTAGCTTAACTATCAAATGCAGTTAAAGCTGCATTTATTTTGCAGTTAAAGCTGCATACAATGTAATTATGCATAGTTACAAAGTAACACATATAACATTGATATGTGACAGATTACTGTAATTACAATGTCATTATGCATAGTTACAAAGTAACACATATAACATGGATATGTGACAGATTACTTAATTACAATGTCATTATGCATAGTTACAAAGTAACACATATAACATGGATATGTGAGGGATTACTGTATCAGCACAGCCCTAGCAGACAACATGGTTGGTCTATTTGGGACTTTCCTTCAGTGTGTGTGTGTGTGTGTGTGTGCTGGGGAGATGTGCTGCACTGCCTGCTTAAGACATTGGCAGCTGATGTATACAAGTCTGGGCTATAGGCTTACTCTGGTAGTGATGAGAAGCCTGTCATCCTCTTCTAACAAGCTGACAGAGCCCAGCCAAGTTAAGCCTTTTTAACCAGTGCCATTTCAAACACACCATTTTGAAAGATCTTTTTGATGCTAGAGCTTTTTCCACAGACAACTTTAATGTTTTCAGAATGTATTATACATTTTTAGTGTCCTGCACAGCCAAGGTGAGGTGAAACCACTTTTTTGTTTTTTAATGGGACCTTGGGGTAGGACTCAAGTTACAACATACAGACCACATTGGTATTTACAGTGTCAGTCCTAATTATAGAACTACCACATTACAGGCAACTACATTAAATCTGGATCCAATCCAATATCTTTATATTGAATTCAAATTGTCCAAACAGTGACAGGGTCTTCAAATCGTTTAAAAAACATGAGAAGCTTTTCTACTTTTACACAGGTTTGCTAAAGTGATTTATGAAAAGTAGGGGCCGTCCTAAACAAACAGAAGAGGTAAACCCATTGTAAAAGTTAAAAATGTTAATAATTTGAATGTCTGGCACGGAGCAGTGTCACTTCTGTTCGCACCTGGTGGGGTTGTGTTGGTGGTGAAAGCAGTTTGTTCATCCAAACTCTCTTTTTCTTCCTGCAGTCTGCCATGAAATATTCATTTTACAAGATTTTTTTTTATTTTTAAGATGGACTGCAGATGACAAGACTCAAAACAAAACAAACTGGGTCATATGCACAAAGCTTCACCAACATGCTAAATTGTACAGATGACACAATATTCAAAAACGAATCTCAGGAGGATCATGTAAGAGGCATCTAAGGAGTTTCTTGCTTCGGTATCATTAACAGTTTGTTTTTTTATTAAGAAAGGGCACAATAATGGCTGCAAATTCATAATAACTATCTTATGCACTTTCTCTGAGTTCTGAAGTATATTGAAGGCATGCCTTCATACCCTCTTACTCGCCCACCAGGGGATTGTGAAAAGTGTTAATTTGTGCATTAATGCATGCTTATACATGTGATCAACATCATTTGTTAATTAACAGGGCTGGATTCAAAACGAATGACTTCAGAACTCGAAGGAAGTGCATCAGATATTCAGGTGTTATTCCTGTGGTATTCAATTTGAATTAATTATGAATTTGGGGCCATTATTTTAAAGTGTTACTGCGAAAATGTCTTATGTCTAATTCCTACTTTATACATGTGGTCAGGTTAAATTGGCAATCATTTAACAGATTTAGCCTCACCAAACGTTCATGTGCTTTCTCAAGTTCTCTGCCAATCAGGTGAGACTAGCCAGCCCAGCCTCATTCTCACAAGGCTGGCTTGTCTGCCTGTTGGAGGGGAACTATACAATGTAGGGATTTAAATTGAAAGTCTCTGCCCTAACACAAAAATACAATTATTTACAATGCGCAGGGCCTCTGCTAATGTTACTTCATAGACTCAGGTTCACTGTCACAAATGGGCACAAAGTTAACTATCAGATGCAGTTAAAGATGCATTTAGTTGGTTCGCCTTCAAACTGCTGAATCTGAACAATATGCATTACAAATAACATTTCATGATCATGGGTACAGAGTCTAATAATCTTTTGGCTCCCGCTGAGAAGCAGTAAAAGTAAATCTGTCAGTCTGTCCATGGCTTGTTAAGTAAAAATGGGTTAGGGTAAATTGGAACACAGCTGATGACATAATGCTATGTCTTTTTTTTCTTTACAATAATTTCACAATAATTGAAAAAACAACTGCAGAGCAGGTGCTGCCAGATCCTGTGTCATACCAAATCAAGCCAGCTTTGGAAACCATATCCTAATCTGCTGAAACCCCATGAGCCTGCCTGCCAAACTGCTCAGCATTTCCACAGCTTGCCTCAACCTCCCCAAAGCTTCCTTTTCTCATTCTACGGTGTCTTAGTATTTACAAATAGCAGGGTTTCAAGTGAGCCAGACCTAACCTGCTCACTTCACAGACAGGTCAAACACATGGAGGAGCACACGGTGAGCTCAGCGGATGCAGTCCAGAAGAGGTTTTCATTCATGGCAATGACTTGGGGAAGAGGGGAGGGGAGCTGTCCACATATATATGAGAATTGCTTGGGGAGGGAAAGGACAGATTGCTATAGACTGGCATTGGGGAATTACTCAGGGCAGCCAGGCTTAACACCCCTGGCACATTCCCAGAAACCCCACCATGTCAACAAGACAGTGTTCCCTTTACTAACACCGTGGAGGTTGGTAAGGAAAGCACTGTACCATGTTGGTAGTGGAAGGATGCGTTAGTCCAGTTTTAGCTACCTCAGGTACTTTATAGGGTCCCAGCTACTTCCATCTGTTGTTTTTTTTACTGTTGTTAGAGTTGTGGCTATAACTCTTTAACTATAAAGGTTACAGGTACATGTCATACATGAAATGAATGTGCACACACTAGGCTTCCATAAAAAAAAAGTTAAATAGTGTGAGACTCACCTTGTTCAATACAGATAACAAAAAACATTAAAAAAAACATTATTTATTGTTTGTAAAATTTCTTTAAGCATGGCTAGCTCAAATCTGACAATATACAATGACACTTCAACATGTAGGGAGCATGGAAAAACATTTTTTAATAAATTGGATAATAAATAAAGGAATTATGGCCATATATACAAAAGGGGACAAAAGCAATAAAAAATAACTGAACAATTGAAAAGTGTGCAAAAGAAAAAAAGTAAAGAAAAAAGGTACTCAGATTATTCTCCCCAGGGACCCTGATCATGTGATGGAAGGTGGAGCTCTTCACTGAGGCTTGAATGACCAGCAAGGTGACAACCATGGCAACCTAACCTAACAGCTCTGTCTCGTGCATCTGATCCACAAACAAGAAAAACAAATATATATCTATAGGAAAATAGGTCCTTGTGCCTTCAATGTTGCCACTTCTCCTATTTTGTAAAGATTTTGTGTGAAAATGTTTGTTTACTGCACCGAGGTGGGTCTGTCTTTCACCGCAACAGTAACACTGCAAAACACTCGCATTTATGGCTATCTCCTAACATGGTCCAATACTGGAAATACACGAATAGGACCTCATTTTAAAGCTCTGACTCTGGGCTGCCTCTCACAGTGCCTGAGTAAAAATATTTTTAACATTAGGCGTACCCTATAACACAGCAGCAGGAAAAACGTTTACAAACACAGGAGCACAAGCCCGGGACCCTGACATTATCATCTAAATAGGCAGCATACCGAAACTCCTGACCAGTGCCACCAGAGACCCTCTTCACTGCCCGTTCCATTCATTTCTACATAACTCCAGCTTGAAGGTATTGAAAAAGACTTCTGGTTGTAACTTTTGCCATTTTATTTATCTTAGCAAGTTTCTAAATTCAGCACTACTGAGTGTTTAATAGTTCTGGATGAACTCTGCTTGGCACCTCTATTCATCATCTCCTATCTCCGCCCCCTTAATTACATACTTCACAGTCCAGCCACCAATGGCATTTCAGTCTAAAACCCTTCCTATGTGTGTCCTGGCACAAGAATGAAACCAAAATAATCTGAATAAGACAAAGCAAACCACTGGGGTTTATTGGCAAGCAGTAACCCCCTCTGTTAGGATTTTTTTTTTTTTTTCTTCTGCCCTTTTTTTTCAAATGGCTCTAAAATCAACACTGTTGCATGAAAACTCGTGAAACTTGGTAGGGTGGTAGAGGACTTTGAGAAGTTGTGTCGGAGCGAAAATGAAGGTCATAGGTCATGGTTTGGTGGCCATATTGGAATTTTTCAAGAATTCTGGACAATTAAAAAAAATCTTCTCCGAAACAGCTTATGATAGAGATGTGAAACTTGGGGCACAGACTACCCTATGCCCTAGATTTACATTTGTTCAAGAGAAGTCGATTGGTCACATGGTTCGGTGGCCATATTGAATTTGTCAAAAACATTCAAACATCTTCTTCTCTGAAACCATTATGCTGATTGAAGTGAAACTTTGCATACATAGCCTTGGCAAGGTTGTCTATCAAGTTTGTTCAAGGCACATCGCTACATAACAAAACATGGCCACCGCGAGCCAATAAAATTTCAGCTATGGTCAATTTGCATATATTGCAGTGTTTATCTATGGTAGAATGTGAAAAACTAGTTTATAACTCCTTAGAGAATGCAGATTATGCAGGTCATGATTACTATGAAACACATATAAGAACCCATATATGTTCTATCAAAAAATGTCCTTGCCCATGACCTCTGACCTCTCCTAAAGGTCAAATGTAAAACTGGCTTATAACTTCTCAGAGAGTGCCGATAGGGTCATGGTTACTATGGAACCCATATAGCAGTGGTGGCCAAAAGATTTTTGGTGGATCTCAGGACAAATCAGAACATGCACTAACATATAAGCATACAACAGTTTTTGTTATGGCTGATCAGGATAGCCTTCTGTGTTGTCCAGTAGCACAGAAGAAAATACCCTGACAGTTTCTACATATGAGACTAAAACAATGCTTGTCTTGAGCGATACATTTTAATTTAGGCGCACGTGTGCAACTAGAAATTCCTAAAGGTTGACTATAAAAAATAAACATGATATTTTTTTCAGCTGAAAGTACAAGAAAAATGAAAAAATACCTCACAGTTGGATCTAAACTCTCATAGGTCAATCGTAATGTACTCTGGGAATGTAGTTTCTTGGTATCCACTGCCCACTGTTAATCACAGATTAAAAACTACAAATCCCATACCACGCCAATTGCACTGATTTATCACTGCGATGGCTACTCGTTTCCAGGCAGTTTGAAAACTTGTCAAACGAAGATGAGGAAAATAACAAATTATTTTCATGTGATTGGAAAAGTTTCAAAAGAAAACAGTGAACAGGAAACTTTAAGAAGTCTATGTTAGTAATGTGTTCACAGTTGTAAGTAGCAAAAGAACATACAAGTTTGACCAACAGCGACTAAAAGTTTTTCCCTGGCTAAAGTTTGACAATGTTAAAAAAAAAAAATCCATGAACTGATGGCAGGCAAGACTGCATTTTTAACAGGGATCCAGAAGTTAAAAAGTGAAAATATATTAAACGCAGTGCTTCAAAACGGCACACAATGTGTGGAGAGGCACACATCCAGAAACGTCAGCCAGACAATCCCGCTCCATAAACAGGCAAGTAGCACATTCTGAGGAAGATGCTACCAGGCAGTTAAAAATCATTTAAGTTGGAAAAAGATGTTGTTGATGCAAAAGTATTGAACTGCACAAGTGTTATGTAAGAAAGGAAGGAAAAAAATGTGTAGATATTCAACAATAAATTTGAGCAAAATTGTATTTTTTTGTGCCCCTAAATCTTTCAGTGCGTGCCTACATTTTTTAACTTAGGCGCACATGTGCCTAAAAAAAAGTTAGCGCAGAGTCCTACCTACAGGTTTCAAGACTCCGATGAAAAAATACTGGTAAGTTTCTGTTTTATAACTACCTATGCTTAATATTAAAAATGCTTTGATTGCACGGTTGCTACCTTGTTGTTGTTGTTGTTGTTGTTGTTGTTTTATTATTGCTATCTTACGTATTGGACACTATTCTAAATCCCGCTAATTATTTTTGGTCATAGCTTACTGGTGGATCGCGGAGCCCGTTGAGATCCACCGAAACGGATTGCAATGTTTGGGGTATTGGCTACAACTGCCATATAGGAACCCACATATGCTCTATCAAAAAATGCCCTTGCCCATGACCTCTGACCGCTCCTAAAGGCCAAATGTTAAACTGGCATATAACTCTCTAGAGAGTGCAAATAGGGTCATGGTTACTATGGAACACATACAGGAACCCACGTATGCTCTATCAAAAAAATGTCCTTGCCCGTGACCTCTGACTTGTCCTAAAGGTCAAATGCAAAACTGGCTTTATAAGTCCTTAGAGAGTGCAGATAGGGTCATGGTTATTATGGAACACATATAGCAACCTATAAACTTCATAGAGTTGTAGAGGCCTATGGGAAGTAATGTACACCAATGAATGAAGCTGATTGGTCACATGGATGTCGGCCATATTGACATTTTACTCAAATTTTGTATGTTCCATAACATAAACACTTTTGCACAGAAACTCTTGAAACTTTGCAGAATAGTAGAGGCATATGGGAAGTAATGTTCACAGTTGAATGAAGCTCATTGGTCACAATAATCAGTAATAAAACAAACTAATGAGATGGATGCAGTAATTGTATCAATTAAATATGCGATTAAAACCAAGATTAACTAAGATTATATATATATATATATATATATATACAGTGCCTTGCATAAGTATTCACCTCCCTTGGACTTTTCCACATTTTGTCGTGTTACAACCTGGAATTAAAATGGATTTAATTGGGATTTTTACCATTTGATTTATATTATATTATATTATATTATATTATATTATATTGTGTCAGAATATTTTTTATTGTGACACAAAAGTTAATTAAACAAAAAAAGACATTTGTTGGTTGCATAAGTATTCACCCCCCCCGAGTCAATACTTGGTAGAAGCACATTTGGCAGCAATTACAGCTGTGAGTCTTTTTGGGTAAGTCTCTACCAGCTTTGCACATCTGGATCCTGCAATTTTTGCCCATTTTTCTTGGAAAAATTGCTCAAGCTCTGTCAAGTTGGATGGGGACCGTTGCTGAACAGCAATTTTCAAGTCTTGCCACAGATTCTCAATCAGATTGAGGTCTGGGCTTTGACTGGGCCATTCTAAGACATTCAGGTTCTTGTTTTTAACCCTTTGCGGTCCATTGTCGGACCAGGTCCGACATTGCAATTATTCCTATCAGGTCCACTGTCAGACCCTGTCCGACATCATCAAAAAAACGCAAAAAATGGGTTTCTAGTCGCTTTTTCTCCGGAAAAAGCCGAGAAAACCATTCAATGGCCGAGTGGGAGCGACAGGAGCCGAGACAAGCAGATAAAAAAAAAAAAAGAGTATTTCATGAATAGTCATACTTGCCCCTGGCATCACATAGGGGCGATCATAAAGAAACAAGCTGGTTGTTACTGTATCAGCGCACAGAGAATATCACGGACATTTGCAGAGCTTTTTTGAGATGTTATACTAATAAAATAATGACTTGGATTGAGTTTGGTGATAAAACGAGTGATCAGGAGATGATTGATCGGTATGTACCACTATTATTATTATTATTATTATTTATTTCTAACATATGTGAAAGCGATAGCGAACGAAAGGGTGGGGCGTGGCTGGAGATGCCTAGTGAGTGCTTTGTTGATATGCAGGGCCATTTAAACCCGTTTGACTGTGGAAAAAAATACTTTTAAACAGCGTGTCTAAAATTGAGCGTGTGAAAATAAATTGGACCTGACGCGCCTGACGCACACTTAATAAATGGACTGCAAAGGGTTAAACCACTCCAGTGTAGCTTTGGCTGTGTGTTTAGGGTCATTGCCCTGCTGGAAGGTGAACCTCCGCCCCAGTCCCAGGTCTCTTGCAGACTGAAACAGGTTTTCCTCTAGAAATTCCCTGTATTTGGCTCCATCCATCTTGTCCTCATTCCTGACCAGTTTTCCGATCCCTGCCGATGAAAAGCATCCCCATAACATGATGCTGCCACCACCATGCTTCACCGTGGGGATGGTGTTCTCAGGGTGATGAGCAATGTTGGCTTTGCGCCACACATAGCATTTTGCGCTAAGGTCTCATCAGACCAGAGAACCTTTTTCCACATGTTTGCTGTGTCTCCCACATGTCTTTTGGATTTGATATGGGGTTTTTTCAGCAATGGCTTTCTTCTCGCCACTCTTCCATAAAGCCCAGCTTTGTGGAGCATCCGGGTTATAGTTGTCCCATGGACGGTTTCTCCCATCTCAGCTGTGGATCTCTCCAGCTCCTTCAGAGTTACCATTGGCCTCTTGGTTGCTTCTCTGACTAATGCCCTCCTTACCTGGTCACTGAGTTTTGGTGGACGGCCTTCTCTAGGCAGAGTCGTGGTTGTGCCATATTCTTTCCATTTTTTAATAATGGATTTAACGGTGCTCCGGGAGATGTTCAAAGTTTGGGATATTTTTTTATAACCCAACCCTGATTGGTGCTTCTCCAGAACTTTATCCCAGACTTGTTTTGATAGCTCCTTGGTCTTCATGATGCTGTTTGTTTAGATATGCTCTCTAACAAACTCTGGGTCCTTCCAGAAACAGGTGTATTTAATCTGAGATCATGTGACACTTTAATTGCATACAGGTAGACTCCATTCAACTAATTATGTGACTTCTGAAGGCAATTGGTTGCACCAGAGCTTATTTAGGGGTGTCACAGCAAAGGGGGTGAATACTTATGCAATCAAGACTTTTCAGTTTTTTATTTGTAAATAATTTTGAAAAATATGTAGATTTTTTTCCCCACTTCAACATTATGGACTATTTTGTGTAGATCAGTGACAAAAAATCCAAATTAAATCCATTTTAATTCCTGGTTGTATCACTACAAAATGTGAAAAGTCCAAGGGGGGTGAATACGTATGCAAGGCACTGTATATATATATAAGAATCAGTGGAACCTGTGATTAAAACCTCATCGTAGGAGCAAAAATAGATTGAACTATTACCCTGATATCCTTACACCACCGGGCAATAGTCTCTATGTCACGTGATTGGTTCACATCACTGCCAGTCCCCCCCTTTTCAAACGAATGCCTTTCTGCCCTGCACGCCTCACAACAACAGAAAATGGCCGAATTTCTGTGACTTAACAGAAAATGAATTACAAAACACACTACAAAAGAAAGATGCTCCAAACACTAAAATGGTGATTAAAACGTCACTGTCACAGTTTTCTGACTTCATGAAATTCAAACAAATTGAACTCGACGAAAACAAGTATGATGGGCGGGATATGAACTGGATTATGCAGCAGTCAGCAAACCAGATGGAGACAGAGAAAAACTATGCAGTATGAACGTCAGAAACATGTTTTGTTATTTATTTATTTATTTATTTATTTATTTATTTATTTATTCATTTATGCTATATCAGTTAGATTTAAACAAAATATATATAGTCGTATTTACTATCCATCCTTGCCTCACTTATTTTCTTGACTGATTCATATATCAAATATATACTGCAGACTCAGCCATAGTGGAAAATTAAATGCCCTTCGGGAAGGCTATTGTTACCTCCAGGGTGCAATGCCTGAGGTCTGGGGCATTGTAGCTCCCTCTCCAGTCCATATTTACTATATATCTCGTGGCATTGGTAGCGGGACGCTATATAAATTACAGGAGGTTGGGTATGGAAACCTCTGACTGTGATTCATTCATACTTTTTCTAGGGTTTTGGTTTTGTAGCACTTTGAATTTCCACCACTAATGGTCGTTGTTGGAAAAATGAGGCTCTGTTAGATTACTAGCTTCTGAGGCAGCCAGGCAGAGATTGGGTTAGGGGACAGGAAGTCCCACCCATATTAAAATTAAAAGGAAGCTGGCAGGGTGCCCCCGCCCCTGTGCGTATTTTGTGTTTTATGTTGTATGTGGTGTGTTTCATGTTGTCTGTTATATGTATGTGTGTAGTGGTGCACAGAGTGTGGGGTATGTAGCACAGGTGATGTAAAATGTATATTTGTATTTAGGCACAGGGATTGCACAATCACTTCACATGCAGATTAAAATGCGTATTTGTATGGGGGCACAGGGATTGCACAATCACTTCACATGCAGATTAAAGTGAGTATTTGTATGGGGGCACAGGGATTGCACAATCACTTCACATGCAGATTAAAATGAGTATTTGTATGGGGGCACAGGGATTGCACAATCACTTCACTTGCAGATTAAAGTGAGTAATTGTATTTAGGCACAGAGATTGCACAATCACTTCACATGCAGATTAAAGTGAGTATTTGTATGGGGGCACAGGGATTGCACAATCACTTCACATGCAGATTAAAGTGAGTATTTGTATGGGGGCACAGGGATTGCACAATCACTTCACATGCAGATGAAAGTGAGTATTTGTATGGGGGCACGGGGATTGCACAATCACTTCACATGCAGATTAAAGTGAGTATTTGTATGGGGGCACGGGGATTGCACAATCACTTCACTTGCAGATTAAAGTGAGTAATTGTATTTAGGCACAGAGATTGCACAATCACTTCACATGCAGATTAAAGTGAGTATTTGTATGGGGGCACAGAAAGTGCACAATTAGTCCACGTGCTGAGATTCAAGTGAATGATTGATTAGCAATCGAGTCTCGGTACAGCTGCATAAAAAGAGTCAGTTTCACTCACTCGGAGTTGAGTGTTCATAAGTGGAGAACGGGAGAGAGAGAGGAGAGAAATGAATTATGAGAAATAATCAATCAATTAATCAATGTTTATTTTATATAGCGCTTTCATAGTGGACCACCATCACAAAGAGCTTTACAAGATGCAGTAACAACAAGAAAATCCATAATACTTTAAATAAATACAGAGAAATGCATAATACATGCTATACAGTAAAAAAAACAATGCATAATACATTACAGTGGAAAGTGCATATACAGGAGGCAGATTTAAGCAGTATATATATCACAAATACAAATATGACAAATAAAAACTATATGCATATATATATATATATATATATATATATATATATATATATATATATACAGTACTGTGCAAAAGTTTTAGGCAGCTGTGAAAAAATGCTGTAAAGTAAGAATGCTTTCAAAAATAGACATGTTAATAGATTATATTTATCAATTAAATAAATGCAAAGTGAGTGAACAGAAGAAAAATCTAAATCAAATCCATATTTGGTGTGACAACCCTTTGCCTTCAAAACAGCATCAATTCTTCTAGGTACACTTGCACAAAGTCAGGGGTTTTGTAGGCATATAGTCAGGTGTATGATTAAACAATTATGCCAAACAGGTGCTAATGATCATCAATTCAATATGTAGGTTGAAACACAATCATTAACTGAAACAGAAACAGCTGTGTAGGAGGAATAAAACTGGGTGAGGATCAGCCAAACTCAGCTAACAAGGTGAGGTTGCTGAAGACAGTTTATTGTCAAAAGTCATACACCATGGCAAGACTGAGCACAGCAACAAGACACAAGGTAGTTCTACTGCATCAGCAAGGTCTCTCCCAGGCAGAAATTTCAAGACAGACAGGGGTTTCCAGATGTTCTGTCCAAGTTCTTTGAAGAAGCACAAAGAAACAGACAGCGTTGAGGACCGTGAGACGCAGTGGTCGGCCAAGGAAACTTACTGCAGCAGATGAAAGACACATCATGCTTACTTCCCTTCAATCGGAAGATGTCCAGCAGTGCCATCAGCTCAGAACTGGCAGAAAACAGTGGGACCCTGGTACACCCATCTTCTGTCCGGAGAAGTCTGGTCAGAAGTGGCCTTCATGGAAGACTTGCGGCCAAAAGCCATTCCTCCGGACGTGGAAACAAGGCCAAGCGACTCAACTATGCACGAAAACACAGGAACTGGGGTGCAGAAAAATGGCAGCAGGTGCTCTGGACTGATGAGTCAAAATTTGAAATATTTGGCTGTAGCAGAAGGCAGTGTGTTCGCCGAAGGGCTGGAGAGCGTACACGAATGAGTGTCTGCAGGCAACAGTGAAGCATGGTGGAGGTTCCTTGCAAGTTTGGGGCTGCATTTCTGCAAATTGAGTTGGGGATTTGGTCAGAATTAATGGTCTCCTCAATGCTGAGAAGTACAGGCAGATACTTATCCATCATGCAATACCATCAGGGAGGCATCTGATTGGCCCCAAATTTATTCTGCAGCATGACAACGACCCCAAACATACAGCGAAAGTCATTAAGAACTATCTTCAGCGTAAAGAAGAACAAGGTGTCCTGGAAGTGATGGTATGGCCCCACAGAGCCCTGATCTCAACATCATCGAGTCTGTCTGGGATTACATGAAGAGAGAGAAGCAACTGAGGCTGCCTAAATCCACAGAAGAACTGTGGTTAGTTCTCCAAGATGTTTGGGCCAACCTACCTGCCGAGTTCCTTCAAAAACTGTGTGCAAGTGTACCTAGAAGAAATGATGCTTGATGCTGTTTTGAAGGCAAGGGTGGTCACACCAAATATGGATTTGATTTAGATTTTTCTTCTGTTCACTCACTTTGCATTTAGTTAATTGATAAATATAATCTATTAACATGTCTATTTTGAAAGCATTCTTACTTTACAGCATTTTTTCACACCTGCCTAAAACTTTTGCACAGTACTATATATATATATATATATATATATATATATATATATATATATATATATATAAAGATGCATTGGAATGGCACATATACAGATTTACTGTTTCTCTATCAAACCAATAATGTAAAGTGTTGTTATTTTGGCTTTTTAACAACTAAAATGTAATTAAAAAAAGAATGCAGCACTGATATATTGTTATTTTCTTAAGTCCAATACATCTTCTTTTATACAAGCCAATAATACTCAGGTTTTGATCTATAGTTAAATCACAAGCATTTTAAAATAACTCGTGCACAGTTTTGCTGTGACAGATCAGCTGTGCAGGTGCCTCGCCCTCACCACCTTCTGCCCGTAGTGAGATGTAAGGTTTTCAAGAGGCTGGCTTGTACACATAAAACATGGATCCTCCAATTTAAGGTGGCCGTTTAGCTCAGAGTAACGTTCTTTCTTAAAATGTGTTATTCATTTAGTAGAAATATATTACCAATTTAAATTACGAAGTTCAAAGTCAGCGTAAACAAAAATCCAAGATGGCTGCCGGATAAATAAAGAAACTACATTTGGTGAGTAAAAAGTTGTTTTTTACACGTTTAAAACATGTCTTTATTTCAGATATGTTTAACTTATATGAAAAGTTATAACAACAATTGATTTGATCATGTTTATGATAAAATCTAAAATTATGTTTGACCTCCCTAATTAAAGTATGTTGTATTATTTTGTGTTATACCAGAGATTAAACATGGGGGCTACTAGTTTTACACACAATATAAAGTCTTGGGACTGCTTTTAATGTGCCTGCATCCACTATGTGTTTTTTTTGCCAGATTTATACATTTTGGGCAAAAAACAGTAAAACAGACTTTTTGTTTTACATTTCAGTTTTGAAATGAACTCAATCTGACAATGCTCGGCTTGACAAAAAATGTAGAATTTTGAGAAATAGCAGTATAAGAATAACTAAAGAGGCTGTTTAACATAACTTAACCCACACACACACACACACACACACACACACACACACGCTGGTGTGCAGTAAACCTGATGTTCGGACACATCTTTTTCAAAAAGACATTTTGTAAACGACAAGGGGACTTGCATATGGGTCTACTTTGAGCTTTAAATTTTGTAAATAGTTTTTTTTCACAGTTAAGTTGGATTCTTCAAGCAAATTTGCACAAAACATACACCAGAACTGCAATTCAGCTGGTGCCGGAAAGCTGAAGGTAAACCTCTGATGGAACGACCCATGTGTGCTAGTTAAACACTGTTAATCACTTGGCTGTGGACAGAGTGCAGAAGCGATGTGTCATCCAGTGCCCCTGAAACACAAGAAGCCAGGGCCGCACAGGTTGCAATGCTGAAACTGCAATGAAGTATTACCTGTGCCTCAAGCCATGTCCTTGAAAAAGTTTCTAACATGAGCACATCTGTGAGTTTAACCTTACAAGTAAACTGACATCCACTAAAACCATAGCGACCCCACACCGGGGAGGGATACATTTATTTCTCAACTCTCAAATTGTCTATGGTAGTGTTGGGCTCGAGGTCGAAGGTATAAGTGTAGCAGAGAGTCGTTTTCAACACCTTGGCAGATTTCCTTACATGGTTATACCCCTGCCCAACATGAGTAATATTTTCTATGTATAGAAAAAAAGAAGAAAAAAGTGTAATACATAACCCATACAATTTTCAAATCTTTTCAAGTGTATTACACTATGGTACAGTAGATTGCTGTCTGATATAGGGAGTAGCTTTTTTCTCTGATATAGGGAAAAGCTTTTTTTCTAAAACTCAAATGGTTTGGGCCTGAAATCGTTTGCCAAATGTTTCTATTAGAAGTCTTTCTCAGTGTCTTCAATATCTTATTTTACTGAGAAACAGCACACATGGTACTGTATGTAACATATCAATCTACTGGATAATTAAATGGATACTTAGACAAGGGAAAAGTAACTTTATTAGTTCAAATCCACACAGAATTCTGTTTTCTGTGAAGGGTTTTATTCAGTCACTTTTCAAGAACTATCTAAATGCCCTGTACTCACCCTCTGGCATTTATGCTACTTTTTGCAGGAGCTGCGCCAAAGATGTAGTATAATGCAGTACAGTGTAAAGAGCAAGGAAAGACCACAACCTCGCGAACCACAGACAAGCAGGTCTTCAGACAGGCATGACTGCAGCTTATTCCAGTTGGAGCTTGCTGCTGAATTTCTCTGTATAAAACATTTAACCTAAAAGCCTCTATGGACCTTTCATCTGATGTTTGTTTTGGTTATGTTGTTTTTCTTTCATTAACACAAAAAGATCAACAAAAATAAAAGGTTTGTGTTGGTCCCAGATGGATTAAAAACAAATATTTTATCAGGGACTTTTTTAATTCTTTCAGATTTATTTTTGATTTTTAACACTACAATGACATTGATGGAGGCTGTGTGGTCCAGTGGTTAAGGAAACAGACTTGTAACCAGGGGTCCCCGGTTCAAATCCCACCTCAGCCACTGACTCATTGTGTGACCCTGAGCAAGTCACTTAACCTCCTTGTGCTCTGTCTTTCGGGTGAGACGTAGTTGTAAGGAGATCTGTGTTGATTGCAAGGTAAAGTCATGTGGGCTGTTTACATCATGTTAAATTGTACAAGTGTCTTTCATAGATTAGGTTAGTGGAGTAATTTGTCCCAAATCCTGACTGCACTTACATGTGGAGCAGATTTAAACTGTCCCGAAAAACACAGGACCAATGGGGAGGCAATTACCACTCAGCCAGCATTCTGGTCCTCTCTCACCCCAGCATGTAGTTTAAAGACCACATCCATTTAAGCATCCCATCCATATAGGTTATAACAATACCTGTAAGATGTATTGTACCTTGCTGTGCTGTTTCCTATCTTCCCAAACCACTTGAAATAACTGTCAGTACTTGTTTGGCATTATGAACTACTTCAGGCAGCTCTGATCTATCCTGAAGCTTGGTGGTATGTTTGCATTATTGGCTGCAGTCTAGCACCTTCATTCTTTCCAGTCAGGTATTAGCAGATGCTACCCAGATAAAAGTCAGTAGATGTACCAATTGTTCTCCTGACCATTCTTTTACAGACAGTAGCTGCTCAGGTTACTAAGATACGTTCTGCCTGGTGTCACATGCAGCAGTGTCATCTGGTATGAATGAAAATGACCTATCGGTTTTGGACATGTAACATTTTTCATAAAATACCTACTGCAGGTGTAATTATATACAGCAAATTAAATACCAAAACCTCAGGTTGTGAGCTGAGGTCAGAACCAGTGTTCAGTTGTCATCTTGTGGCCTGTGCTAGACCAGAAGCATAGCCATTTTGAACTGTTAGAGTGGTATTTTTTTTGTGAAGAATTTTTTTTATTGTTTTCAATCATTACAGAAGAATGATATTACCAATCCAATAAATCAACAAACTATTTATAGGCTGGCTGGGCAAATGAAAAAAAGTCTCTCACAGCTGAGACAATTTCAGACCATGAAGATATAGTTTTGAGATTGGCTTCGTGCAGCTTGGCTGTAGATCTTTCTAAACGTGCAATGGACTGAAGATGTAATAGCTAGGTATGAAATAACGGAAGGTCAGTAGTGAAATAGTGAAATAGTTTTCTTTGCAGCTGTAAGAGCTGCTAGAAGGAGCCTACGATTTGCCAAGGATAGACGAAGTTTGGAATCATTGTTTAGTAGAAGTAGGGTGGGTGTCAGTTGAATTTCAGTCTTCAATAATTTAGAAACAGTGATAGCCACACGGTCCCAAAAATGATGGAGGTGATAGCCAAGAGGAAGGCTGTCTTCATAGACAGAAGCTTCAACTCTATGGAGTGTATAGGCTCAAACGGGGCCTTCATGAGAGACTCCAGTACAACATCAAGGCTCCACTCGGGGAGAACGGTCCTCCTAGGAGGGCGTAACCGCTGAGCGCCCTTGAGAAACCGGGTCACCAAAAAATATGGACCTGGAGATACCGAATCTATGGGGGCATGGCACACAGAGATAGCCGCTAAATGCACTTTCAATGTGAAAGGTGACCTACCAGCATCATGCAGTTCTTGCAGAAACTGCAAGATAACCGGCATTATGCAAGAAACTGCGTCAAGACTTCTAGTCAGACACCAATTCTGGAAATACTTCCACTTATAGGTGTACAGCGACCTAGTGGAGTCTGCCCTAGCGCTCCGCAGAGTACCCACAACCGCACCTGATAGCCCCAAGGCTGTCCAGCGGTCCCGTTCAAGGGCCAGACCCAAATTGGAACCTGCAAGGTTACGGATGCCAGAGAGTGCCTCTCATCTGACTGAGCAGATCCAGGCAAATCGGGATCTCCCAGGGCAGGCCTTGTATGAGCTGGCATAGGGTCAAGAACCAGATTCTCCTGGGCCATCGGGGGGCCACTAAGAGAACGGTCGCTTTCTCTAACCGGACCTTTTCCAAGAAGGCCAGGAGCAATGGTACTGGTGGGAATGCGTAAAGGAGCGTCGTGGGCTAGGGCGTCGACGCCAAGTGGACTGCTGAAGCAGTGGAAGGAATACCACGGGGCCTCAGCGGATGCTGCGTCACAATTGCAGTGTCGGCCACTGCTTCAAGAATTTGTTGAGGAATCTTAGGTCTAAGATGGGGCGAAAGCTGTCATCCTTCTGGGGTACTAGAAAGTACCTTGAGTAGAACCCCTCTCCGCAGGGGGTAGGATCTATGAGACAAATGGCTCGCTTGCACAGCAAGGCGGCCACTTCCTCTTTGAGTACCGAGACCTGAAGAGGGTCCAACATGAATGTGTGCGTTCCAAACGGAACTGCACCATGTAACCGTTTTGCACGCTAGCGAGCACCCAGTGCAAGCACGCCAATATGGCAGCTGTTGTGCGGTGAAAGGATGGGTCTGAGGCCGCAAGCCTTCAGGGCATCTGCTGGAGCTGCTGAGGCTGGGGTGGAGCATTCTGAGGCAGCTGCCTAGGACATCAACCCTGGAATTGCCTCCTGGAATGCTGTTGCGTGTACACACAGCAGCCTGCGATCCTTGTGCCCTGTGGAGGGGCTCAGTTTCCCATCGCCGCGGTGGCATGTAGGCGATACTTCATGTCACCCGGTGGGGTCGTGGGTACTGGGATGGTTCTTGTGACAGTACGCACTCAGGGGGCCGACCAACGACTCAACCTACCCTGTGCCGAAGCATGGGGAGGGAGCAATGCGGCCATCTGCCGAGATGCTTTGTGCTGCTGCAGGGAGCACTGTAAGATCTCCTCCACAGGCAGAATGAATGTATGCCCCGGGGATATTGGCAAGTCCAGTAACGCCGCCTTATCCGCGTTGGGTACCCTTGCTTGCGACAGCCATAGCTATCTGCGAGCTACCACCAGGCTTGCCAGGCTCCAGCCTAGGGCTTGCCCTTGAAGACATGAGATCTGGAGCAGCGTACTGGAGAGGAGGCTGAGCTCCGTGGCCACAGGCTCTGGGAGCGGGGCCCCCATGAGAACGCCAGGCAGGTCACCTGTGCTTCCGCTGCGTAAGCCCTCCTCAAATGTGTCTCCGTAACCCTACATTGAGGGTTCAGACACATAGGGTTCCTTGACAATTCTGCCAAGCCCAGCAGCTTCTCTGCGCCTTCCAATGAAGCAAGTCGTGGGTTTGTCAATTACAGATGATGTTTCTCTGTACTTACTGATTATGCTTTGGATACCACACCTTGAAAATCGAGTGATGCGAGCTATTTAACTCAATGATTTTCCTTCTTTATGCAAGTCAAGGTTGTTATAATAGTAGAAAACACTAGTGGTGGAGGCTTTGAGTAAATTGTTGATGTTCATAATGCATCAGAGTAGAAAAATGGAACACGTCTAAGACTTTTGCAGAGCAGTGTACAAACATATCTGCTTCGATTAACATTTTTAGAAATTTTAAATGCTTAACATGCATTAGTACACGCAGTGACTGAAGTAGAAATTTTAAAACAGCTCGTGTGAGCAGCTGATTCAAATTCCACGGCGTTCTGAGACACGGGGAAGGGGCGGAGCCCGCAGCACAAACAAACAAACAAAAGGAAAGCAGGCTTCCCAGCGACAGCGGGTGGAAGCGACAGCGTGGGAGAAGTACGAGTGGACAAGTACAACGCAGTTAGAAGCAGTTTGAAAGCAGGTGGACAGCTGCAGAAGCTAAACTTAAAAAAAAAAAAAAATGGTCTTCAAGCCAGTAATCTGTGACAACTGCATGATGTGGGAAATCCGAGACAACCCAACAGAGCTCAATCAAGTTTGTGTAAAGTGCCACACAATCCAGGACTTGCTTCAGCGATTAAGCCTGCTAGAAAAGGAGCTGGAGGAAACAAGACAGCAACAGGAGCTTGAGGAGCTGACACACCCACAATTCATGGAAGTCTGCACCCCTAGCAGACTGAAAGCCACCAGGGAGATGGAGGAGAGCCGAAACAGCTGGGTTCAGATAGGCAGAAGCAGAGAAAAAAAGAAACTTCGTCAAACACAACCACCAGAAATCCAGACATCCAACAAATTTGAACCACTTCAACATTTAGATGACCAAAACCAACATCAAGAGAATAAAAAAACAACATCCAGGACCCTATAAACAGTGCTGGCCAGGCAGCAAAAAGAAGGGAGGTCATGATTGTTGGGGACTCCATATTGAGAAACACAGCAGGTTCAGTTCGCAGTTTGGACCCTCTCACAACAACAGTGTGCTGCCTTCCAGGAGCCTCTGTCAAGCACATCACTGTAAATGTGGACAGGCTCTTAGAGCGAACAGGAGACGACCCGGTAGTAGTCGTCCACATTGGTACAAACAACATTGGAAGAGACAGGCCAAGATCCCTGCAAAATAAATTCAGAGAGCTAGGAAGGAAATTAAAAGGCAAGACCAAAACTGTGGTATTTTCGGGGATATTGCCGGCACCTTGCAAAGGACCATATGGACAGCTGGAAATACAAAATCAAAATGCATGGCTGAAATCGTGGTGCACACAGGAAGGCTTCACCTTTCTTGAACATTGGAGCACATTCTACAACAAGGACTATCTATACAGGTGGGACGGACTGCACTTAAACAGAAAGGGAACCAATCTACTCGGAGAAAGGATCCTTCAGGAGGTCCAGAAGCATTTAAAACTAGAAAGGAAGGGGAGAAAACAAAAACAGAAGGGAGACCACATCAAAACAAGGGCAACAACTCAGGTAAGACAACTATTAAATGTATTTATCTTAATGCTAGAAGTCTCAGAAACAAAATGTTAGAACTTGAAGCTACTGCACTAACAAGTAACTACGATGTGATAGGTGTTACAGAAACTTGGTTGTCTGAGAGTGATGGAGACGAATATAATATTAGTGGGTACACACTGTATAGGAAGGACAGGCAGGACAGAATAGGCGGAGGGGTAGCGCTATACATAAGAAATAGTCTTCAAGCCCAGGTGTTAAATCAGGACAAAGAAAACAATGCAGAATCAATATGGGTCAGAATAATGGACACAAATTCAAAGGGCATAATAATAGGAGCATGCTATAGACCGCCAAATTCAGGCGCTGAGCAAAATAATATGTTATACAATGACATTCGAAATGCGTGTAGAAAAGGAGAAGCCATACTAATGGGGATTTCAACTTCCCCGTATAAAATGGGAAAACCCGATGGGGGGCACGACGGACGAAATTGAAATGGTGGAAATGACAAATGACTGCTTCCTAACGCAATTTGTCAAGGCACCGACTAGAGGGGAGGCATACCTTGATTTAGTCTTTTCAAATAATGAAGACAGAAAAACTAAAACAGAGGTCAGAGAGCCATTGGCAAACTCAGACCACAACATGGTCTCATTTGAAATATTTTTTAAAACCCCAAAAGTAACGACTAAAGCTAAGGTTTACAATTTTAGAAAAGCAAACTACGAAGGTATGAAACAGAGACTAACAGAAGTAGATTGGAGTAAAATAGAGAAAACACCCACAGAAAAAGGATGGCTGTTTTTTAAAAATGTAGTACTTGAGGCGCAAAACATTTACATCCCAAAAGTAGACAAATCTAAATCTAAAACAAAAATGGCCAAAATGGTTTAATAGATCAATTAAAAAAAATATTCAGCGAAAAGGCACTTTACAGAGCGTTTAAAAGGGACCAAAAACAAAGTACGCAGAAAGAGTACTTGGAACTGCAAACACAAGTCAAAAAGGAAGTTAGAAAGGCCAAGAGAGAGATAGAAATCAATATTGCTAAGGGGCTAAAACCAATTCCAAAATATTTTTCCAATATTATAACAGCAAGAGAACATTCAAAGAGGAGGTTAAATGTCTAAGAGACACAAATGGCAAAATAATAGATGAAGAAAAAAATAGCAAATATATTAAATGATTACTTTTCACAGGTTTTTACAAAGGAGGACACGGACAACATGCCCGACATGTCGACCTGTTCCTATCCAGTTTTAAATAACTTTAGCATAACAGAGGCAGAAGTGTTAAAGGGACTAGGAGCTCTTAAAATAAACAAATCCCCGGGCGGATGAGATCCTCCCAATAGTACTCAAAGAAATGAAAGTAGTTATTTACAAACCGCTAACCAAGATCATGCAACAGTCTCTTGACACAGGGGTTGTACCGACAGACTGGAAAATAGCAAACGTAATACCGATCCACAAAAAGGGAGACAAAACCGAACCAGGTAACTACAGACCAATAAGCCTGACATCTATTATATGTAAACTTATGGAAACTATAATACGATCCAAAATGGAAAATTACCTATTTGGTAACAATATCCTGGGAGACAGCCAGCATGGTTTTAGGAAAGGAAGATCGTGTCTCACCAACCTACTTGACTTTTTGAGGATGCAACATTGAAAATGGATAACTGCAAAGCATACGACATGGTTTATTTAGATTTCCAGAAAGCTTTTGACAAAGTCCCGCATAAAAGATTAATTCTCAAACTGAGCATGATCGGGATTCAAGGAAATGCATGCACATGGATTAGGGAGTGGTTAACAGGTAGAAAACAGAAAGTACTGATTAGAGGAGAAACCTCAAAATGGAGTGAGGTAACCAGCGGTGTACCACAGGGATCAGTATTGGGTCCTCTGCTATTCCTAATCTACATAAATGATTTAGATTCTGGTATAGTAAGCAAACTTGTCAAATTTGCAGACGACACAAAAATAGGAGGAGTGGCAAACACTGTTGAAGCAGCAAAGGTCATTCAAAATGATCTAGACAGCATTCAGAAATGGGCAGACACATGGCAAATGAAATTTAATAGAGAAAAGTGTAAAGTATTGCATGCAGGCAATAAAAATGTGCATTATAAATATCATATGGGAAGTGCTGAAATTGAAGAAGGGAACTATGAAAAAGACCTAGGAGTTTATGTTGACTCAGAAATGTCTTCATCTAGACAATGTGGGGAAGCTATAAAAAGGCCAACAAGATGCTCGGATATATGGTGAGAAGTGTTGAATTTAAATCAAGGGAAGTAATGTTAAAACTCTACAATGCATTAGTAAGACCTCACCTAGAATATTGTGTTCAGTTCTGGTCACCTCGTTACAAAAGGATATTGCTGCTCTAGAAAGAGTGCAAAGAAGAGCAACCAGAATTATCCCAGGTTTAAAAGGCATGTCGTATGCAGACAGGCTAAAAGAATTGAATCTATTCAGTCTTGAACAAAGAAGACTACTGTGGCGATCTGATTCAAACATTCAAAATCCTAAAAGGTATAGACAATGTCAACCCAGGGGACTTCTTTGACCTGAAAAAAGAAACAAGGACCAGGGGTCACAAATGGAGATTATATAAAGGGACATTCAGAACAGAAAATAGGAGGCACTTTTTTACACAAAGAATTGTGAGGGTCTGGAACCAACTCCCCAGTAATGTTGTTGAAGCTGACACCCTGGGATCCTTCAAGAAGCTGCTTGATGAGATTCTGGGATCAATAAGCTACTAACAACCAAACGAGCAAGATGGGCTGAATGGCCTCCTCTCGTTTGTAAACTTTCTTATGTTCTTATGTTCTAACTCGATGCTTAACATGCATTAGTACACGCAGTGACTGAAGTAGAAATTTTAAAACAGCTCGTGTGAACTTGATCCTTAACATGCATCAGTATACACAGTGACTGAAGTAGAAATTTTAAAACAGCTCGTGTGAACTTGATGCTTAACATGCATTAGTACACACAGTGACTGAAGTGGACTGTCATGAAGGTAAGTGTGTAACGATCACTCTGCACAACTGAGAAGCAGTTGCACTGTCCTCCCTAAGGAGATACTACTGGCCCTATTCCTATAGTTAAATAAGTCAGCAAGAGTGACGGACAGCGAAAGCAGGGACGTCAGAGGTGTCAATTTCACGAACTACCAGTTTATTATTCTGAACAATAATGTCAACAAATGAAAAAATGAACAACTGAATTAAATGAATAATGATAAGACAGGAATTCAAATAATTGCAGGTAACAGATAAGAAGTAAGATGGTACAGATAAGTATGTAGGGACAAACAGAAGGCTAAACAGTTTCACAAAGTAGAAATGAATGGTGTCCGGAGGGTCTCCAATAAACCCACACTCACAAACACAACCCACACAGATAGACAAAAGATAAATAAATAGATACAGATGAAAACAGTGTCTTGTGGAAACAATTACATTTAACAGTCTCTATGGCAATGGTGGGAGAATGACAGGTAGGCCCAACAAATCCAGTAATAGCAGGGTAATTGAAATCCATACAAAGTAACAAAATAACAAAGTAACAGAAAAATACAAGAAACAAAGTATCAAATTAAAGTAGAAAAATCCAAACAAAAAGAAATGATCTCACCCACAAATAAGGCAGTCCAGCAAAGTGTCCCGAAATGATGGTGATTGTAGAAGGTTGAAAACATTGAGTACGTTGAAATTGTTGAGACTGTCCAGTAGTGTTGAGTTGAATGGTGAACAGTTGTTTGGCAAAAATCAGGAGGATCAGGAAAAAATGGAGGCTGTCACACATAAAACAACAAACACTAAACAGACCTAGAAAAACAGCTAAACTTAAACAAGTAACAGTGAAAACAAAAAGAGCAGTTTAGACAAAGCGCAGCAACAAAAGAAAATGAAAGGATGCACTGGAATTATCTAAGGATGGTAATGGATTCACTGAAATTTAAGTAAAGAAAATGCTGTAGGTTAATGGATTCCTCTGAGAAAGGGAGACAGTCTCCTGGCCTAGCCAGCCTTCTTTAAACAGGTATTGGCTTACAAGGAGCTCTGAGATTGGAGGAGTGGAAATCTGAATGAGCCAATGGGGAGAGAGGATGAACATGGGGTGGTTGCAAGGAACTATGGGAAATGAAGTTTTAACCTGGCCAGGCTACTGACCCTAATTAAAGGGACAGGTGGGTGAGACTTACACCCACATTATGTAGCATGGGAATTGCTACAAGTGGTGTGGTAAAATAACAAGTCCAAACAACAGTTTCCCTTTTAAAAACTGGCCAGCTTTAATTGCTTCAATCGGCCCATTACCAACAATGGAAAACAATAGCTGCTGGGTTTCAGTCTCAAAAACAAATAAACAAATAATTATTCCCGTCGCTCTGTCTCAGCTCCAGTGGGGTAATGGTCAAAGTGCGTGTTGTGCTGGTGTGCAGGAGTGTGTGCTGGCTCCGCGGCTTCAGCTCCTCAGTTAATCCTCTTCTGCAACACAGACAGACACAAACAAAACAGCAGCGCTCCGGCTGAATTAGCATTCAGCATACGGCGCAGTACTCATGTAGCTGTGTCCCCTTTGTACTGACAAACTCCTCCCAGTGATCAGTGCGGCGCAACTCTCCAATCGCCGCACGCCTCCCAGCTGAACACAATAGAGTTGCTTAGCCTGGTACCAAGATTTGCCAAATTCTGGGTGATGATACAGTAATTGCTAATGGTAATTGCAACTTCATAACTAAAATTGGAGTCTGCCATGTCACCTGGTTTTGACCTGCCTGGTTACTTTTCATGGAAACTGAAAGTAAATAAAGGAGGCATGTTCAGTATTAATTTATTTTTATTTAATATTATTTCTCCCCCCAATGTTTTGTATGACCCACACTGTATACATTTCCATGTTGTATAAATAGGGCGTCTGATTTTCGGGTGAAATTTGTTTCCAAATTCAGGTGAATGCTTTTTTTTTTAATTTTGGTAGAATTATTTAATGAAAAAATTGGGTGAAATCAGTGGATTTTTTTATTATAATATATAATCAAGAAATACTAAATATTCGGGTAGAAATCAGGTTTTATTTAGAAAGAAATAAACACATGCTTAAGCACAAAGTGTTGACAACAAATCCCCAGCGTATGTATACTTCCACACATTGGGGTATGCAAACATCTCTCTCTCTCTCTCTCTCTCTCTCTCTCTCTCTCTCTCTCTCTCTCTCTCTCTCTCTCTCTCTATATCTCTCTCTCACACACACATACTGTATATGGAGGCATTTCTCCGTTCCAATCAAGTTTTATTTTGCAGTGGAGTTGCAATTATAATTGCACACAGAACACATGGAAAACTAAACAGCTTTACTCCATGCTGTTTTACGAAGAGAAACGATCGACTGTTACATCTAAACCTTACAGCTATATTGCTGTAAATTTGAAAAATGTGGCTTCTTAGTGTAATATATATATATATATATATATATATATATATATATATATATATATATATATATATATATTACACTAAGAAGCCACATTTTTCAAATAGGTAAATCGGCTTACCATCATCGGCGCCAGTTCTGCTCAGTTGCATTTGAATCACAGACAAGTGCACATGCATTTATTCATATACAGTATGTGCCTATTCAGAGAGTTTTCTGGTTTAACCTGAATGCAGAAAAAAGCATTTTGGGGAGAAATCGGGTTAAATCGGGTAAAACCTGAAAATCAGACGCCCTATGTATAACCATTTATAACTTCAGGACAGAGCAAACACACACAGATTGTTGTTTAATCAGCCACATGGTTTACATATGGATGCCACATATCTACTTCAGGAATCATAGTGGCCTTTTGGATGTTCAACAGAAGCAGAGCAGCCTTGCTTACATTGAGAGGCCTTGTACAACTGTTTCCCATTAAACAGTTTATCTTTGTATATAAAAAGGCAATAATTACTTGAAGAAATTCCGAAACTGAAATATTGTTCTTGGGCAGGAGCTTCTTGCTCTTTCCTGGATGCCTGGGAGAGTTCTAGAATGTCTTCTTGGGTTGTTGGAAAGTTCTATTAGAGTGCCATTCTGATTGTGTTATTCCCAGTGAAAATATGGGGGCTTGTATGGCAAGAATCCTGTTTTAAAAGAATTCAGGCCAGTTTTGTATAACTCACAATAATAAAAAAAGTATCCCTTTTATTCTAAGGCACAGCAATGCCATTGTGGTTCTTTTGTAATACATTCTAACGCAGTTAACTCTATGATTAAGTGGTTACGGAGAATGGTAATAATTTAATCGATTCATTTTTTTCAGTTGGGCCACCTTTGACACTAGAACCGCCAGGTAGTTATTTTATTGGGTACATTTTAAACCGCTTCGATATGAAAATGAAACACAAACTATGGGATACAACTCAAAAGTTCTATTTATGAACATCATATCTAGCATTTGCATAGCAGAAACATTGTATTTAAATGAAAAAATAAACAAAAGGCTTTATTTTCAAAATTAGCGCATATAATGCATGACGTAAAAAATGAAAAACTATAATAAAATAAACATTTCAAAAGAAGATATTGTGTAAACAGATGTAAACTGCTATATGCACATACAAAATTGTGAAAACGAAGTAATTATTTACAAAAATAACATAAAAGGCTTTTTTTCACATTAGCCTATTGCATAGCACGACTTCAAAAAATGAAAAACTATAATAAAATAAACATTTCAAAAGCTGTAAACCGGTTATATGTAGGCCTACATACACAATTGTAAAATCGAAATAATTATTTATAAAAAATAACATAAAAAAGAAAATAACTCAGTTCCCATTGTGTAACGGGAATGCGCATTCAGGGAAACACATTTCAAAGTAGCCCCCATATTAGCACAATTCACACAGATGTAACGCTTATCAACTTGTGTGCATTTACCACATACTGCTCTTTCAGATTGGGCACAGATATCAGAAGTTTTATTTTTACTGCATTTAGTTACCTGGCATTGTTTTCTGTTGCGTGTGTCACTCAATGCGCACTGTATCCAGGTTGAGCAGCGTTTCTCTGCAGCTTTTGCAGTTTTCTGATCGAAATGTTTCTGCCAAAGCTCCGTGGCTAGCATCATAAGATATTTTCCCCGGTGTATTCCTTGTAAGAAACTAAGGAATTGATGGCTGCCATGTCAAGTACATTGTAAAATACAGCAACTGGACACCGGTGATTGCTTTCACTGAGTACTAAGTTTTGCGCAGATGGTGGAAACGCTCTTCTTCTTTATTTACTGTTGCAACCAGGCTGTTTTTTCTTCAACTGTTTTGCTATTTACAGTGATTTCCATTACACGAGAGTAGATGTCAAAACTTTATGCTGATTTGAACTCGGCTCTCACCAAGATAAGCACCAACTAAGACGTAGCTTTACAGTAAACTAATGTGATCCATATGTGTCTCCATCCATTTGCACTTCCTTCCATATGATGATATGATGAGTCACGTCTGTATATATATATATATATATATATATATATATATATATATATATATATATATATATATATATATATATATATATATATATTGGAAACATTCATCTCTTTTCCTAAGCACAGTTACATCAGCCTAACACATTGTCACCCAGTCTCTGACCAGCTGGGCGAGTTTCATCTTTGCACAGGTAGGGGTACGGTCCATTGCTTTTGTCGGAAACAGCTGCTTGTCCGTGTAATGTTTTATGTTTAGCTTGAAACAGGCAATGCTGTTTTCAATAAAGTCGTTCCAAATGTCTGACGCCAAGGCAAATATATCTGTAGTTGCTCTCAAATCAAAACGCAAAAATATCAAGATTTCTCGAAAAATTCTTGTAATAGTAATATTATAAGACAGCAGACTATATATGCTCACGTAGACAGCCAGACGGCAGTTCTCCAAGGAATTGATAGGATTACAATAGATATTTGGATAACACATATCTAGACATTAAGAGCAATACATACTGCTGTAAACCCAGCAGTTGCATATAACAAACTGGCTTGTATACATATACTATATTGTAGGTTATACTAACAATAAAAGCATGTATTGTAACAAGCTGTCAAAATGACTACTTTTGGCGGTTCTAGGTGGAAGTGTTTTGTCTCTCAGACTATTGAACTGAATGGAAAGGAAATGGTGAGATGCAAAAGCTAACATCACTGTGCCAGTCATCGCTAGAGCAAGCTGACGTAGATGAGCAAGTTCTTTCATTGAGAGGTATCAGCATTATTAATTAATCTGCCGCTAGGAGGAGATCCAGTCATTTCTAGACTTAATTAAAGGGTTGGTGTTTCAACGACAGCCTCTTCTGGGTTTAGTGAGACGATAGGCCAATAGATATTTAACCACTTCAACTTCAGATGTAAAAATGAAACCCCTTCCCAGGTACCAGATTTTAAAATAATAATAATAATGTTTTCAAACCTGTAATTGTTATAAAATGTTACCATATGATGAATAAAACACAAATAAATGACCTAAACTGTCTTTTTCATTAACCCTTTATGCTCCTGTGTACTACATACCCATATTCAATATAGAGATAAAAACAGTTGTTTTTTTTAACAATGAAAACAAAAAACGCTGCTAATAACGATAATAACAATAATAATCAGTAAACAGTAATTATCAAATAGAAATCAAACACCATTAAAATGTGTGCCATTATCGACTTGCTCTGTGCCATTTATTGAAATGTTCAATACAACAGAACCCGGGATTGCCTTCGCAACCACTGCACATTTTTCTTTTGTCTTTTCTTTTGTTTTCATTTTCGTAGCAGACCCTGTACCTTTTTTACAGTGTCTGCTTCGCTTGTGTTGGAGGAATAGTCACAAATGCATGTACACAACTACTTTGCGCAGGCATGATGCATACTTCACACACCCTAGTCTCGTATCTTGTAAAGCGCTTTGTAATGGTGGTCCACAATGGTCCTGCTGGAAGATGAATCTTCTCCCAAGTCCCAGGTCTCTTGTAGACTTCAGCAGGTTTTCCTCCAGGATTTCTCTGTACTTTGCTGCATCCATTTTGCCCTCTATCTTCACAAGCTTTCCAGGCCCTGACGCAGAGAAGCATCCCCTTAGCATGATGCTGCCACCACCATGCTTCACAGTAGGGATGGTGTTCTCAGGATGATGTGTGGTGTTAGGCTTGCGCCAAACATAGCGCTTAGCGTTGAGGCCAAAAAGCTCTATTTTGGTCTCATCAGACCATAGAATCTTCTTCCACTTGGTCTCAGAGTCTCCCACATGCCTTCTGGCAAACTCTAGCCGAGATTTGATGTGAGTTTTCTTCAACAATGGCTTTCTTTTTGCCACTCTCCCATAAAGGCCAGTTTTGTGAAGCACCCGGGCTATTGTTGCCGTATGCACAGTGTCTCCCAGCTCAGCCGTGGAAGAGTGTAACTCCTTTAGAGTTGCCACAGGCCTCTTGGTGGCCTCCCTGACTAGTGCCCTTCTCGCCCAGATACTTTTGAGGACGGCTTGTTCTAGACAGATTCACAGTTGTGCCATATTCTCTCCATTTCTTAATAATGGACTTTACTGTGCTCCGGGGGATATTCAATGCCTTGGAAATGTTCTTATATCCTACCCCTGATTGGTGCTTTTGAAGAACCTTATTCTGGATTTGCTTTGAATGTTCCTTCGTCTTCATGATGTTTTTATTTGTTAGGAAATGTACTAACCAACTGTGGGACCTCCCAGAGACAGGTGTATTCAACCTGAAATCATGTGAAACACCTTAATTGCACACAGGTGGACTCCATTCAACTAATTATGTGACTTCTAAAGACAATTGGTTGCACCGGAGCTTATTTAGGTGTGTCATAGCAAAGGGGGTGAATACTTATGCAATCAATTATTTTCTGTTTTATATTTGTAATTAATTTAGAACAATTTGTAGATTTTATTTTTCACTTTGACATTATGGACTTTTTTTGTGTTGATCAGTGGCAAAAACTCCTAATTAAATCCATTTTGATTCCATGTTGTAACACAATAAAATGTGGAAAAGTCCAAGGGGGGTGAATACTTTTGAGAGCCACTGTATGGTACAATATCCTGGGAGACAGTCAGCATGGTTTTAGGAAAGGGAGATTGTGTCTAATTAACCTGCTTGATTTTTTTTAAGTATGCAACATCGACAATGGTTAATTGCAAAGCATATGACATGGTTTATTTAGATTTCCAGAAAACTTTTGACAAAGAGCGACCAGAATTATTTCTGGTTTAAAAGGCATGTCATGATAGCTGGCCGGATGCACTGAGTTGACAGGGTGTGGCAGCACTGAGAAGCTGAGAGTTTTTTGAGCACTAAATTCAACTCCACCAAGACGGCAACAACTTAGCAGTCAACAAGAACAATATTTTTGGCAAAGCACGGATTCCATCTTCTCCAGTGGTGTGTAAACCAGGAGTCATGCTGGAAGCAAACAATCTTATCTTCTCCAACATTGAGGAGCTTGAATCTTTCATTGATTCCTACCTAATGCAAGGTACTGTAAATCTTTTGCAAACTAAAGTCAAAATGATAGCCAAAATGCTGAAAAATACACTGCTCGACGTACAGGGTCATGGTATACGAGAAAACCTGATCTTTAGAGGGATTAAAGAGGATAAAGCAGAGAACATTGAAGCGGTAGTGAAATGATGAAAGAGCTCAAAATCCCAGTCGATCAGGTGCAAAGGATTTCTTTTCACTGAGTGCACCGTCTAGGAAGGAAGGTTACAAACAGTACAACCCCTTGCAAAATTGTGGCAAAGTTTGAGCACTTTAAAGGGGGCGGAGAATCGCAATCTGTTTCTTCGCTTATGGTTTGTGTAAATAAACTGAGAAGGACTGTGAGAGACCCATTCCTAATCTGAAAAGTACTGTGAGTGTTTTGTTTGTTTTGTCTTGTGTTGTCTTGTAAGTTACACAGACAGCTAGCACAGTTCCGGAGCTGTTGCCGAGGGCCAGCACTAAGTCCTTCAACAACAGTCACTAATTAACCTGTATCACCCACCACGAGCACTAATGCATTCACCCAGGACTGGTGATCGTGTCTGTATTATTGTGGGTCAGAGATTGTGTTTATTAGTTGGGACTGCAATCCCGTTATTGTTTACCCCGTGCAGTACACATTGTTGTGCATTGATGGGGGAATTATTGTTTTGGTCACCAGACCTGGAATAAAAATAAACTCCACTTTTCCAAACTGGATTACAAGGCTCTGTCTGTTTAATTACCGCACTGCATCACTCCTGCACCTGTTCACTCAGCCACTTTGTCACAAGGATACACGACTGAATATGGTATAGGGGATATCTGGCGATTATACTACCAGGATGAATTGAATTATTCCTACTTTTCTTAAAGGAATCCATTCGGGATCTGCGGGGAAGACAACTTTCCCCTTATATCCCCACCTTTGGACCCCCCCCCCGCCCCCCGCTCAAGCAATCTTCAATCTGTTATAACTGTCTTCTTCAGTTGGCGTCCCACTATTAAGATAAACCATTGGCCTGACTAGAATTCCTCGGAATCACCTGGGTCAAATCCGAAACTATCCTCCCACTCGACAATCCTGGAAAGCATTCGTCAGCTCATTAAAACTTCCAAGTATCAAAATCAGTCTCTAAACACAACCCTTTGAGAACATTCACATCGCGCCTTCTTGCTTTCGGTTCAACTGCAAAAACCTGGATTCTCACGTAAAAAAAAAAAATTCAGTAGCAAGAATCCCTCCTCCGGAGCTTCCAACGCTCCAGCTTTCCTCCAATACTCGGATCGTGGCAGCCATTTACATAGTCAAGCTAATGCTATTTCCCATCTAATATGTTCCCTCATCCTCTCAAATACTAAAAATATTAACCCTTTGCAGTCAATTTATTCAGCACGTCTCATGCGCATCAGGTCCAATTTATTTTCACACGCGCAGTTTATTTTAGACGCACAGTTTAAAAGTATTTCTTTCACAGTAAAACAGGTTTAAAAGGCACTGCATATCAACAGGACACTCAGAACTGCATCTCCAGCCCCACCCCACCCCTTGTTCGCTGTATTGTTCACATATCTCTTCATAGTCGTGCTTACCGATAAATCATCTCCTGATCACTCGTTTTATCACCAAACTCCCACAATAATGGGAGGCAAATCGTTATTTTATTACTATAACATCTGAAAAAGATCTGCAAATGTCAGTGATATTCTTTGAGCGCTGGATGCAGAAGCAGCTGTCTTGTTTGATTATGTCCGTGTTATCTCTGTGGTGCCGGGGCTATGTGTATTGCTCAGATCCGCCCCTTTTTCTTGGGCTTCTGTCGGCTCCTATCGGTCTCACTCAGCCATTGAATAGTTTTCTCTGCTTTTTCCGGAGAAAAAAAACGACTAGAGATCTGTGTTTTAGGTCGCTTTGATGACATCGGACCGGAAAGGGAAAATTGTAATGTCAGACCTGGTCCGACATTGGACCTCAAAGGGTTAATACATGGTGAGAGACGTGGTACGAGACTGGAAATCTGTCTTGATTATGAGTTAAGGAGTTCCACTACTAGGAGAATGACTGGAGTTGTGAAACCCAAATTTCTGAATGTGAGTTCACCTTTTCCATTCCAAGCAGACATGATAGTAGCAAACTGCTGATCGATCCTGTATTAACTAACACTTAGGATGGTCAGCATCTCATCTCTCTAGACATCAGAATGTGGTACACCATGCTGCAACACTGGAACAATCAACAAATTAAGTTCCAGCTCATCTTTAACTGTTTGGATATCAGTTCCCCACAATTTCATCATCCAAGCTCACATCTTCCAAGCATCTGCAATAATGCAGCTATCCCAGCATAAACCCAACCCTCTCCAACCTTCTCCTATTAGCAATAACTTATATGTTAGCAGCACTCTCTCCATCCACCCGCTCCTCTTATGCAACAGGCTGGGGAACCGTCTATACTTTCTGCGCTCAGAACAGGATATCCCCCACACCCTTTAGCGAAAACTGGATCTTAGCTTTCACCGTTCACGTTTGGGACACATTACATTTATCTCTAACCTAAATTTCAGGAATTCGATTTCACTTCTGCAGCATGTTCATCCCTTCCCCGACCCTTCTGTCCACCCCAGCAGCACGCCTGACACCCCGTGGAATCACTGAGAGCCTCCCTCCTGCATCTCCTTCCAGACTTCCTATAACCACTGATATCCTCAATACCTTGATATCAATTCTCAGGTCAGGATGTTTCAATCCATTCGATGGCATCGTCATGGAAGCAATGTGCCTAACCACCGCCTTTGGATCTTTGAGAAGTTCAGAATTCACAGTCCCCTCATCATCCAGTTTCCCAGCCATAGGTATCCGCTCCTGCAACCTCTCTCTAGTTCCCGATCTATGTTACATCCTGTTCCTGAGAGTATCCAAGACAGACCAACTCCGCCAAGGTCAATTCATCCAAATATCAAAGATAGACTCCCCTCTCTGTCCTTTCTCCTCTATTGCTAAGTTCATATCTATTAAAAGACCTTTCAGTTCATTAGACCCCTTCTTCATTAATTGCTCCAAAAGCAGGTCTTTCTCCCCTATTCTACACCACACACTCCTTCAGGATTGGTGCAGTCTCATAGGCAGGTGAAATTAGGAAATAGTGAAGCCCTGGTTTATGCCCCCCGAATTTTCACAAGTTAACATTATTATTATTATTATTATTTGTTTATTTAGCAGACGCCTTTATCCAAGGCGACTTACACAGACTAGGGTGTGTGAACTATGCATCAGCTGCAGAGTCACTTACAATTACGTCTCACCCGAAAGACGGAGCACAAGGAGGTTAAGTGAATTGCTCAGGGTCACACAATGAGTCAGTGGCTGAAGTGGGATTTGAACCAGGGACCTCCTGGTTACAAGCCCTTTTCATTAACTACTGGACCACACAGCCACCCCGGACCTCCTGGTTACAAGTCCTTTTCATTAACCACTGGACCACACAGCCACCGGGGACCTCCTGGTTCCAAGCCCTTTTCATTAACCACTGGACCACACAGCCACCAGGGACCTCCTGGTTACAAGCCCTTTTCATTAACCACTGGACCACACAGCCACCAGGGACCTCCTGGTTACAAGCCCTTTTCATTAACCACTGGACCACACAGCCACCCCGGACCTCCTGGTTACAAGCCCTTTTCATTAACCACTGGACCACACAGCCACCGGGGACCTCCTGGTTACAAGCCCTTTTCATTAACCACTGGACCACACAGCCACCGGGGACCTCCTGGTTACAAGCCCTTTTCATTAACCACTGGACCACACAGCCACCCCGGACCTCCTGGTTACAAGCCCTTTTCATTAACCACTGGACCACACAGCCACCGGGGACCTCCTGGTTACAAGCCCTTTTCTTTAATCAGTGAAACCAGACTTTAACCACTGATAGGCATTATATTTAAACCAATTTTTCTGGCCTGAAAACTAGTGATGTGCAGTTTGATTCTTTTTACTGACTTGATTTGTTTGATTCAATTCAGTGAATCAATTCAACAGATTTGTTCATTTGATTCACTGATTCTTGCTCATTCAACGTGAATCTTGCTGAATTACTGGAATGGAAAAAGGGCCATTTAAGTTAAGACTGTTCACTTGGTGGACCGCACCATAAATATACATCGTAATGTATGTGAAAATGTCTATATAAATTGTATGTAGGCCAATATACTCAAATATACTACTCAGAACATATTACCCCCACTGTATGATTCCTAGTCATCAATAAGTATGCAGGCACGGTTTCAATCAATTCATCAACATATTACTAAATGTATTTCATAGTACAGAAATAGGCAGATTACGTGCTCATTACGTGTTCAAATTCTGCAACTTTTCCACATAATGCCTGTTGATGCAGATTCCAGTGTAAGAAAACGGGTACTTCTGCATTTCTTTCTTTAATGTTTTCCAGCACTCTGCTAGCCAGTCCACTCTTTTGTCCAGTCATATACAATGCACCCTCTGTTGTAATCCCAGTTACTTTCTAATTCTGCACTTTTCATGGCTTCTTGAAGTAAAACAAAAGTTATTTCTTGTGGTTGTATTGTTCATGGCATCCACAGCACTTTCATTTTTTCTTCTCATTTTCAGAAAAAACCTTTCGTTGAGACTCCATAGCTTCTTTAATTTCCAGCAAACTCAAAATATGTTGCTTTGTCCAGCGTGTCATAGTGACGTTGTATGTTATAATCTTTTATAACTGCAACCGTTGCACAGCAAATCAGACATATTGCTTGCAGTCAAAATTATTCAGTGAACAAATAATCACCTGACTAATGATTTTGGAATCTTCTGTGTTCTGCCGCTACCTTTTGCTTCTGTGACGCCTCCAACTACTTTTTGGCCACTGATTTTAAATTTTATGCAAAGTAAAATAAATAGTTTAAACAAGCCTTTGCTTCACTATACTAGACTGCTGGGCTTTTGATATCACAGTGGTCACGGGTAAGTCTCTGACATTATCATGCTCATTAAATTATCACTCACAATACATGTAGTGTGCACAATGGTATTTAAATTAGCCAAATACTGTGGATGTATTTGAATGCGTTCTCTGTTAGTTAATGGGACAGTACATATAGATTTATCGTGCATGTTAGGCTCACTACTTTAAGTGCGTGCTAACTCCAAATTCAGTTCCCTTTCATAAATGATGCCTGTAGCTACACAGAGAAATGTGGCCAGGTGAGAGCCCTGTCTGTATAATTACTGTGTGATGCAATTGTGTAGTCCATGGGAGGGGTGTCATGGCAGAAAGCCTAGAAACTACATTCCCCAGAAGCCACTAGGGCTGAATGGGAAACACCTGGGTGGATTTAATGGGATTGTTTAATGGAGTTTCTAATTATTGATATGTGAACAGGTATATAAGCTAGGCTTTGTTTGTGTTTGAGAGTGGTGTTCAGGAAGGAGGAATGGAAGCGAGAGACAGGAGAAATTAAAAATGTTGCTCTGTAAGCATTGTTTTGTATACACTTTTTATTTTATTTTTGTTGAATAAGCGCATTAACCCATAAGTACCTGTCTGTGTGTCTCAGTCAACTTCGTGGTCTGGGGACGTCACCACAAAGCCGTCCTGTCACAAGGCCCATAATGTAAAGCATTACCAAAACCTGTTAACTGTGCTTCTGATGAATAGTGAACCACATCTGCCACCCACACAAGTGGGCACTCGTCTTCTTCACCAAGTTGGTCGACCATGTTGCCCAACACGTCCACACGGTAGGATTTTGTATGTCGATTTGGTTGTTGGTCAGCTCAGTGTGGAGCATACTTTACAGTCCATCACAATACACATGAATGAAACATGATAATAAAGAACCTAGAACTATACAATGCTTCATTTTCATGAAAGTACCATATTTTGGATAACAGCTATGTATTGAATAACATTTTTTCTCTAATAGTCCTTGGCCACTGAAATTTGAAACAATCTGGTTTCTTTTTATTTATTTCAATTTGGAAGGCCAAGTTATTTAAGAATGCATAATTAAACATCTGTTTTAGCTTTTGTCTGCCGTTGTTAAAACACATGCATGCATGTTAAGTATTTTTTTTACATTTATATACTTTTTTTTTCTCTTTTTTTTAAATCATTGCCTGGAGAGTCAGGCCACTGACCAGTGGGCTCCTAAAGAGTCAAAAAATCATAAACACAAATTGAATTCATTGTGAATATTTGAGACACACTGTAAAACGTGCCATTTAATAAAACTGAAATTTACTAAAACTGATAGAAAATGTCTGGTTGGTTTTGGCTACTGGGTTTTCTTTCCAAAAAAGGATTACAATGGAGACGTTGTTAGCTTGTTTCAAACTACAAGTAAGAGCCAAAATCAATCTCGGCCTGTTTATAAAACATCATTTACCCACCTGGTGTTGGATTTCATGAAGAAAATCAACCAGCATTCATTGTGCAACAGGCGGTGAAAATCATGCAGTGAAGTGCTGTGACGGGTTAAGAAAATCAACCACCATTCATTGTGCAACAGGCAGTGAAAATCATGCAGTGAAGTGCTGGGACAGGGGTTTGACTGTGCGTCTCTGACATTGGGCTACAATTAGGCCTGCTCCTTCTCAACATGTATTTTTCCAGGGGCTCACAAATTACTGCAATAAATCACTCACCTTTTAGAGGACACCATGAAACCTGTCAATGTTACAGTTTTGATAGTGTGGCAGTAAAGAAGTGGGTGTATAAGTGCTACCACTTTTGTTTTTTAAATGACCAAAGTCATTGTATTTATCTTGCTCTTAATTGTATTATTACTTGTACTGTGATTCTTGAAATGTATTTTTGTTTACGACTGTAAGTCACCCTGGATAAGGGCGTCTGCTAAGAAATAAATAATAATAATAATAATAATAATAATAATAATAATAATAATAATAATAAATGATATTTTTTTTTTTCCCTTTTTTTTCGGCTTGTCTCGGCTCCTGTCGCTCCCACTGCCATTGAATGGTTTTCTCAGCTTTTTCCGGAGAAAAAACGACTAGAAACCCGTTTTTTGCGTTTTGGACCGGATAGAAATAATTGCAATGTCGGACCAGGTCCGACAAAGGACCGCAAAGGGTTAATGTAGATTAGGAATAGCAGAGGACCTAATACTGATCCCCTGTGGTACACCACTGGTTACCTCGCTCCATTTTGATGTTTCTCCTCTAATCAGTACTTTCTGTTTTCTACATGTTAACCACTCCCTAATCCCTTTAACACTTCAGCCTATGTTATGCTAAAGTTTTTAAAAATTGGATAGGAACAGGTCAACATGTGGGGCATGTTGTCCGTGTCCTCCTTTGTAAAAACCTGTGAAAAGTAATCATTTAATATATTTGCTATTTTTTTTTCTTCATCTGTGATTTTGCCATTTGTGTCTCTTAGACATTTAACCTCCTCTTTGAATGTTCTCTTGCTGTTATAATATTGGAAAAACATTTTGGAATTGGTTTTAGCCACCTTAGCAATATTGATTTCTATCTCTCTCTTGGCCTTTCTAACTTGCTTTTTGACTTGTGTTTGCAGTTCCAAGTACTCTTTCTGTGTACTTTGTTTTTGGTCCATTTTAAACGCTCTGAAAAGTGTCTTTTTTTGCTGAATATTTTTTTAATTGCTCTATTAAACCATTTTGGCCATTTTGTTTAGATTTAGATTTGTCTACTTTTGAGATGTAATTGTTTTGCGCCTCTAGTACTACATTTTTAAAAAACAGCCATCCTTTTTCTGTGGATGTTTTCTCTATTTAACTCCAATCTACTTCTGTTAGTCTCTGTTTCATACCTTCATAGTTTGCTTTTCTAAAATTGTAAACCTTAACTTCAGTCATTACTTTTGGGGTTTTAAAAAATACTTAAAATGAGACCATGTTGTGGTCTGAGTTTGCCAATGCCTCTCTGACCTCTGTTTTAGTTATTCTGTCTTCATTATTTCAAAAGACTAAATCAAGGCATGCCTCCCCTCTAGTCGGTGCCTTGACAAATTGCGTTAGGAAGCAGTCATTTGTCATTTCCACCATTTCAATTTCATCCATCGTGCTCCCCACCGGGTTCTCCCATTTTATATGGGGAAGTTGAAATCCCCTATTAGTATGGCTTCTCCTTTTCTACACGCATTTCTAATGTCATTGTATAACAGATTATTTTGCTCAGCGTCTGAATTTGGCGGTCTATAGATAGTCCTTGTTGTAGAATGTGCTCCAATGTTCAAGAAAGGTGAAGCCTTCCTGTGTGCACCACGATTTCAGCCAAGCATTTTGATTTTGTATTTCTAGCTGTCCATATGGTCCTTTGCAAGGTGCCGGCAGTATCCCAGAAAATACCACTAATTTCCTTCCTAGCTCTCTGAATTTGTTTTGCAGGGATCTTGGCCTGTCTCTTCCAATGTTGTTTGTACCGATGTGGATGACTACTACCGGGTCGTCTCCTGTTCGTTCTAGGAGCCTGCCCACATTCTCAGTGTGCTTGACAGAGGCTCCTGGGAGGCAGCACACTGTTGTAGTAAGGGGGTCCAAACTGCGAACTGAACTTCCTGTGTTTCTCAATATGGAGTCCCCAACAATCATGACCTCCTTTCTTTTTGCTGCCTGGCCAGCACTGTTTATAGGGTCCTGGATGTTGTTTCTTTCATTCTCTTGATGTTGGTTTTGGTCATCTAAATGTTGAAGTGGCTCAAATTTGTTGGATTTCTGTTGGTTGTGTTTGATGAAGTTTCTTTTTTCCCCTGCTTCTGCCTATCTGAACCCAGCTGTTTCGACTCTCTTCCATCTCCCTGGTGGCTTTCAGTCTTCTAGGGGTGCAGACTTCCATGAATTGTGGGTGTGTCAGCTCCTCAAGCTCCTGTTGCTGTCTCATTTCCTCCAGCTCCATTTCTAACAGACTTACTCGTTGAAGCAAGTCCTGGATCTTGCGGCACTTTACACAAACTTGGTTGAGCTCTGTTGGGTTTGCTCGGATTTCCCACATCATGCAGTTGTCACAGATTACTGGCTTTAAGACCATGTTTTATCATTATTATTTTTTTTTTTTGAAGTTCAGTTTAGCTTTTGCAGCTGCCAACCTGCTTTCAAACTGCTTCTAACTGTGATGTACTTGTCCACTTGTACTTCTCCCATGCTGTCGCCTCACTCGCTTGACAGCATTGATATATTTCACACAAGTAATGTTATTATTTATTTTTTTAATAGCTTTTTTAATAGCTAAAAAAATAGTATAAAATAGTCTAAACATTTTATTTTTAAATATGTAAAATACAAAAACGCCCATGCATGCTGGTCACACAATTCACATAGCACTGGGTTGTGGGAATCACAAGCTTGGCCAGGCTCATTCTTGCTAAGGATAAGTAAGTTTAATTTGTCCAGTTCCACATCACTTTGGGCTCCATTTGTCCATTGTCATAATATATACTTATTTATGTATTAGTTATTGTTTCCAACAGCTGTCAAATCTGTATAATGAGTTTGCTGTCTTGTTCATGAGATTCTCTTCCTATTTTGTCAATGTCTATAATTACAGGTATCTTTTTTTCTCTTACAGATAACTATTACAATAAAGATAACCCAGTAGTTTAAAAAAGAATAAAGTTCTCTTTGTGCTGTTATTGTATATTTAAGGAACTCCGTTTGCATGACAAATCCATACCACACACAGAGCATTTAATAAATACATAAATAAATAACTTGTGAATAGCCAGAAACCGTTACAGAGAGTTTGCAGTTCAAATAAATGTGAATGAGGAGAAAATAGGACCCACTGCTTGCATAATATTGAAACAGACTGTAGTGTGGAAGGGGCCACCCAGAAAAAACAAACTGCAAGTCTTCCAAAACAAACACCCAGGACAGGGCAGGCCTAGTGGGTTTGATGCAACAGGCACTTTTAACAACAAGGGGTGAGCAGCCTAAATCCCGAACTTCTCCCTGAAATTATTACAAGGTTATATGCTACAATATTACCACGTTGTAACCGGAATACAAAGATACCATGAACTGAACACTCAGCTTCCTGTTGGGATGGTGTTCTACAAAATACAGGATAGGATTGGAAACTTTCCTTCCTTGTAAAATAAACATCCAAATACAAATAGAGTGGGAAATAGAACTCATTTTAAACAAATCCCCTGCTACTAAAGATGTTGTATACATTTCATAACATATGCGTCAGAACGGAAGGATGGAATAAGACGTGCATTTCCAGAACAGATGTGGTTACGACAAGGTAAACAAAAGTCATCACTGATTATGGATTGTTTTTTTGCAGTCAAACTGATGTCCAGATTTTGAGGGTGTCCCGAGTTTTTCCTCAAAATCAGGGGCAATAGTGTTTTGCTCTGTCAGCAAAATCAGGCCCATGTTCTCAAAAACTAAGGTAACAGTAACATTTAGGCCGAATCCTGAATATCCTAAATTCGGTAGTGGGTTAGGGTCTCGGGTTAGTACACGCCGCAGTAACTGTAAGTATGTTTTTCAAACTGCTCCCAGGCTCATTGTGTAATGTGGAAGTGTCGTCCCCTGTGTTTATACAGCAGTCTCTTCTTATAGGAACACCTCCTAAGAGAACACTTTGGCTTGGGGAACAACCTTGTGGTGAAAGCGAATTTCCCCATTGGAAATGCTCTGCCTTCAGGAACAGGAACTTTGCTTAAAAGAACACCTTTTTGGCACTGATAGCATACTGTTTTGTAACATGATAACTCATTTTCATCAAACTCAAATTCAAAAGGTTTATTCTTGTCCAAATGGACTTGTCATCGCGAGCTGCTGCTGCTGCATTTTTTTTTCTGCGGATAGGACGGTGCTGTGTTAATAACCCTGTGACAGTGATGGCTGGTGGATGATGTCAGACCAGGGAAATGAAACCACAAACAGGCAGGTACTCGGGTGAAAGCACAACTGTGCCGTTTCTATTAAACAAAAATAAATACAATATTTAAAAAAAAAACAACTCTCACAGAGCGAAAAATAAAAGGTTGAACCAAAAACAAATCTAGCACTAAACAAATCCGGTGCTGGAGCTTCCAGCACCCACACGTTCCTCCTCCGAACACCCACACTGAACAGAAAACACTGCAGGCTTTTATACTTGTGACCAAGTATATGAACCCTTAATCAGTCCATTTCGGAGATGGTTGCATTCTACACAGGTTGTTGTTTGCGTGGTCGACGCAGACTGCTGATCATACATTCACACGAGCTGTCTGGCAGAGGAGCTGCGAACACCGCCTCTGCCAGAACAGATTCAAACCAATGACAATAATAAGAAAACAGCATGTTTTCAACTAAACACAAAATACATTTCTTAAAATCATAATGCAGTCACCTGTTCTTAAACATAAACAATACATTTTCCCATCAACAAACAATACATGTATTTACATGCAGGGCTTTGCCCCGCACCCTTTAATCATGTGCAGGGCTTTTCCTCTGCCCTGTTACACCATTATTAAAATCAATTCACGTATTCGTAATTGCTGTTAGAGCATTTGTACTGTACGTATGTAGGGGTGTTTTGTTAATTTAGTCTGTCAGTTAGTTTATTGTTAGTTTGTCAGTTAGTTTATTATTATAGTTTATTGCTTTTCTCATACGTATTCTGTTCATTGTATATGTTGATGCGCGTGCATCATGACATAAGTAATAAAGACATTTGTATTGATTGATTCATATCATGATTGGCCTTGGCATATTGTGTCCGGTGGTCAGCTCTGTCTTAGAGAACACTTAGGCTAAGAGAACACTTTGCTTGCTTCCTGAGAGGTGTTCTCTTAGCCAGAGACTACTGTACTTCAACTTTATACTTAAAACTATTTTTTAAAAAAACACATTTTTAATTCATTAACTCAGACATAATCAATTTAATACTAAAACCACTGAGGTTATACTCATACCTAAAACCAATGCCGGCAGTCATTATGATGGTTACATTATAAACAACATCAATATTAAAATGAAAGACAAACTATCGGATACAACTCAAAAGCTTTATTCAAGCACATCATAGCAAACATCTGCACAGCCGAAATGCTGTATTTAAATGAACAATTAAACATAAAAGGGTTTATTTTCTAACTTACCACATATAAAACACTACTTAAAAAAAATGAAAAACTATAATAAAATAAACATTTCAAAAGAAACTAGTGTGTAAACAGGTGTAAACAAGTATATGTACATACAAAACTGTAAAGATGAAAGTAGTTTTTCATTTAAAATGAAAGTAACGTATGTTTTCTCTGCGTGTGTCACTCTAGCACTGAATCCAGGTTGAGCTGCTGCAGCCTGCTGCTTTGCAGTTTTCTGATCGAAATGTTTCTGCCGAAGCGCTGTGGCTTCAAGATGAAATCTCTCCAACTGGTATTTTCCCAGGTGCATTCCCTGTACAAAATGAAGAAATTGATGGCTGCCAGATCTAGAAGAGATACCAACAGGCTCCGGCAGTGCTAGGGAGAGGGGATTATAACTTTTTTTTTTTTCACACACGCAGAGTAATTTAAATTTTAAAAGTGAAAACCGTCAAAATGACTGCTGTGGCGGTTCTAGTGTTAAGGTGGTTAATTCATACTGATTTAAATTATGGCTGGGCGCATAGTAATTGTGATTTAAGGTATTATAATATGATATAGGATATGATATATGATATAGGATATGATATAGGATATATACATGCCAGTCAGTGGACTCGTCGGCAGCACTTCAAGCAATCATCTCAAGTAATCAGTCAGCACAGGGCTTGCTCTACGAATCGTGCCTATCTCCACCCCAGCAGGTTCTGCCAGTGCCACTAATACCAGTCCTTACACACTGCAGTATTCTAACCAGGGAGGCGTTTCCTAATCTCCACACAAAAGGCCAGCCTTCCAAATGCTACTCATTTTAGAGCTATGCTTAGGCTGAGCCAAGAAGCCTGGCAGGGGACTGAATCCACAAGCTCCCAATCCAAGGATACCATTGCTAATCACTGTGCCAGGCCCTCAGTGAACCATTGCACGTGCTACACAGATGTGTACTGCTCTGTGATAAGTGATAGATGGGCTGCCATGTCTTCAAGGCTGCCCAGTCTCCATTTATAGAAGCTGAGGGAATCGGGGGATACTTTTTTAATTGCATGGACGGTGCATGCAGTGGTCTAAGAATTGTGTAAAATAGTGATACAAGTATAAAATGAATCATGCTGTTTATCTAGCAAAAGAAAAGTCATTGGGCCAGATTTTGGCTAGAGGTCACCAAAGGTCAAACAGGCCCAGTAAAAAGCTAATTTGATACGAATCATATGCACAGTTTGAAATATGTGAGACACCATACATGACTTCTTAGGAACCTGATAAAAACAATTATTTGACATGCTGATTATATATATATATATATATATATATATGTTATTATTATTTATTTCTTAGCAGACGCCCTTATCCAGGGCGACTTACAATCGTAAGCAAATACATTTCAAGTATCATAAGTAATAATTCAATTAAGAGCAAGATAAATACAATGAATTTGGTTCAAGCAAGTACAAGTGTGACAAAATACAATTCAATAATACAGCAGATAAGTGTCAGTGATAGTTACATCAGGATATGATTAAATACAAAATACTACAGATTAAACACTTGGCAGATTACAGTACTCTGAAGTACAGGATTAAATGCAGTAAAATAGGGGGCAGATAAGAGCAAGTAAAGCACATTTAAGGAAGGGTGATAAGTGTCCCAGGGGAAGAACAGAGGAGTTCTACAGGTGCTTTCTGAAGAGGTGAGTCTTGAGGAGGAGCCGGAATGTGGTCAGGGACTGGGCAGCCCTGACATCTGTAGGAAGGTCATTCCACCACTGCGGGGCAAGGGTGGAAAGTGCATGGCACTGTCATCGAAGAAAAACATATAGGACCGCATATAAGGCGCAGCCTGTATCCTATGTAAAACATTGTGGAAGGAAAATGTAGTCACGATGGTCTAAGCCGACCAGCCGAACTACATTTCCCAGAATACCTGGACTAGAATGGGCCAGTCTGCAATTACCCAGGGTTGAGTAATTGGCTTCACCTGTATTAAAATGTTGATATTTAAGCAGGGCATTATATTTAACGAATCCATATAAGAATTTGTTTTGTTTTTGAAGAAGCCAGTAAGCAGCTTAGCTGCCCAGTCATTAGACAGTGAAACATCACAGTTTAGTTAGTAACTCCAAGATGGAGCTAGGCTTTTGTTTTGTTTGCTGTTTTGTTAAACATTTTGTGAATAAAGATATAGGCACCGACCTGTTTAAATGACAATAGTATGATTGATATCTTCATTTTACACTAGAGGATGGGGCTAAAAGTCCTGAATAAGACTGACACTCTGTCAAACAGCGCCAGAGTTGTCACTATATATATATATATATATATATATATATATATATATATATATATATATATATATATATATATATATATACTGTATATGTACATTTAAGCTGGACACGCACAGAGAAATAGGATTACTGTTCTATTTAGCTAAGCGGCCGGTGTGAGAGCCTGCATCATACAGTATTAAAAAAAATAGTAATAATATTACGTTGGTCTGAAGGGACCTTTAACTAAGTTTTGTACTCTAAAGTAACATTTAAACTTCAAAAGTCAAAAGCAGTAGTCTTTATATTATTGGTTTTAGTGTACTGTTTAACAGCTCTTGTGTAAGTTGATGTAGCTAAACCTACATTATTTGGTGGCCTTTCCTTGACATTTCTGTGAATTCTTGTTTTTTTCCGCAACTCGCCTGTGAAATGTACAAAAAAATGACAGTGCCAGAATCATATCCTTAACCATGAACCCCTCCGCTGCAGGGCAGTCAGTGGTGCTACAAGGGATTGCAGCAGTACAGAGAGAGCCCTGTGTATTTAAATACGGTACAATTCACTGTTAAGGATTTGTCCACTGCCACCATTCTAATTTAACTGCAGACTGAAATATTGGCAATTCACAGTTGTCTGTTTATAAACATATTAACAGTTTCTCTTAACTATTGCAATCTCCTCTCCCAGTGGCCATGAAATGAATTAGCTTATGGTGCTGTATGTTGTGACCTCCAGACTGCAAGGTAAAGAGGGGGTTGTGGTGGCTGGAGGATGCGAGGGAAAGTTCAGTGAAAATGAGTCCTGGCCTGCAGACAGCACAGCTCCCACAGCTACCAGTGATTCACTTCCTATCTACGCTGGACTGAACCTGCGGTGAGCCGATGGATCTCACACTGCTTGTGGATGTGTTCATGCTACTGTTCCCACACTAGCTTCCAAACACACACACACACAAAAAACTGAGACACACACGTACGCGCACATGCACACAGACACACACACGCGCACACACACACACACACATACACTGAGACACACGCGCGCACGCACACAGACACACACACACACTCTCACATACACGCACATACACACACACACACACTGAGACACACACGCACAGACACACACACATGCACACACTCTCACATACACGCACGCACACACACACACACACACACACACGCACGCACACACACACACACACACACACACACACCAGGCCCTGCTGCTAGATATACTTCGGGCCTCCTGATAAAGAGCATGTCCTTCACATTATATAAATAAAAAATAACAAATCCTGGAATGCTGAATAATTTGTGAAAACCATGTTTTTGGAAAAAGAAAATCCTGTTGCAGGTTGAGAACAGGTTGAAAATGCTCTGTTTGTATGGTGGTGGTGGTGGTTTGGCAGAGATGGGGTTCATTCCTATCCCTGCCAAATACATGTGAGAATGTGACTGTTCCCAAATGAGATAATTGATGCTAATTGGGAACAGCCACATGAGATAAAAAGGGAGCTAAAAGCTCCATTGGGGGGAGAGGGTTTTTGGAGACACATGGAGAGACGCAAACGCTCCTCTGCTTAGATGTAAAAACTCACTGTGCTAGTGCAAGGCTTGGGCAAGGGATTTTCTCTTGATTATTTGTGGTGCGTGACTGTTTTTGTTCAAACCTTTTATTTATTTATTTATTTATTTATTTATTTATTTATTTATTTATTTATTTTTATTATTTTTTTATTTTTTTTTAATTTAGTAGTCGCCAATTATTATTTTTTGTTTGTTTTCTCCCCAATTTAATAGTGTCCAATTAATGTTTTGTTTAGCTCAGCTCACCACTACCACCACTGCGCTGACACGGGAGCAGGGAAGTCGAGCACACGCTGTCCTCCGAAGAGTCAGCCGACTGCTTTTTTTTCCACACTGCAGACTCACCGTGCAGCCACCCAGAGCTACAGCGTTGGAGGACAACGCAGTTCTGTGCAGCTTACAGGCAAACCCGCAGACGCCCGGCCAGACTACACGGGTCGCTGGTGCGCGGTGAGATGAGAACATGAAGTCCTGTGTCAGAGTTCACTTCCTAGTCTGGGTACGTTATCACACAGCCGTCCTGCCACAGTCCTGATTAAGGAAAATACAATGTTTTGTAATGTTAAAAATCTAGATGCATTTCAGTAATATATTTATAAGGGAAGAATATTAGAGGGGTTTGCAGCAGACTCAAGTTATTTCAAAGGGTGTCCCAGTTAGAAAGAAAGAAAGAATCGCTGCTCTCGATTGCTGTATTTCATCAGATGAATGAATCCTATTTTAAATACCATTATACACAGCTGTAACAATTACTGTACTATATTATTATTTATTTCTTAGCAGACGCCCTTATCCAGGGCGACTTACAATTATTACAAGATATCACATTATTTTTACATATAATTACATTTTTACATATTATTTTTACATACAATTACCCATTTATACAGTTGGGTTTTTACTGGAGCAATCTAGGTAAAGTACCTTGCTCATGGGTACAGCAGCAGTGTCCCCCACCTGGGATTGAACCCACAACCCTCCGGTCAAGAGTCCAGAGCCCTAACAACTACTCCACACTGGTACCCTTATTATTATTATTATTATTATTATTATTATTATTATTATTATTATTATTATTATTATTATTATTATTATTGTTTTGTGATTCAGCTTTTATTAGGGAGCTCCCATAAATCCCTTGTTTAGAAAGATACAGGGTATTAATGCTTGTGACAGAGCAGCCGTCTGCCATGTGGGTGCGTGCATTCGCTGCTGAGTGGCAGGCAGGAGAGCATGACGGAGGTTGAAGTTGATACGCCCTCGCAGACGAACAGGATTTATTTACATATCAACACACTGAACAGCTCACGTGACACTACCAGCAATGGTAGCACACAGAGCACATTGTGACAGAGGAAAAATGAATCTTGGATATAAATCTCCCTCCCAACCTGTGAGGTTGCTGTGTAAAGGGAACAGAGTGTGCTGGACTGGATGGTCTGACAATTCATTCCAGGGAAAGGTGGAAGTCGAACATCTAGAAAGGGGGCAGAACTACACCAAATCATCGCCCCAGAAGGGAAGGGATGTGGCAACCGCGGATTGGAGGAGAAATGGTTGCACTCGCTAACCAAGGGGGCATGACTGATGGTACAAAAGGGGACGTGGCTGAGCGATCTGTTCCTTTGCTATGGTTGCGAGCGAACCAAATTTGCAGATGACACAAAAATAGGAGGAGTGGCAAACACTGTTGCAGCAGCAAAGGTAATTCAAAATGATCTAGACAGCATTCAGAACTGGGCAGACACATGGCAAATGACATTTAATAGAGAAAAGTGTAAAGTACTGCACGCAGGCAATAAAAATGTGCATTATAAATATCATATAGGAGATACTGAAATTGAAGAAGGAATCTATGAAAAAAGACCTAGGAGTTTATGTTGACTCAGAAATGTCTTCATCTAGACAATGAGGGGAAACTATAAAAAAGGCGAACAAGATGCTCGGATATATTGTGAGAAGTGTTGAATTTAAATCAAGGGAAGTAATGTTAAAACTTTACAATGCATTAGTAAGACCTCGCCTAGAATATTGTGTTCAGTTCTGGTCACCTCGTTACAAAAAGGATATTGCTGCTCTAGAAAGAGTGCAAAGAAGAGCAACCAGAATTATCTCGGGTTTAAAAGGCATGTCATATGCAGACAGGCTAAAAGAATTGCATCTATTCAGTCTTGAACAAAGAAGACTACACTGTGATCTGATTCAAGCATTCAAAATCCTAAAAGGTATAGACAATGTTGACCCTGGGGACTTTTTTGACCTGAAAAAAGAAACAAGGACCAGAGGTCACAAATGGAGATCAGATGAAGGGGCATTCAGAACAGAAAATAGGAGGCACTTTTTTCACAGAGAATTGTGGGGGTCTGGAACCAACTCCCCAGTAATGTTGTTGAAGCTGACACCCTGGGATCATTCAAGAAGCTGCTTGATGAGATTTTGGGATCAATAAGCTACTAACAACCAAACGAGCAAGATGGGCTGAATGGCCTCCTCTCGTTTGTAAACTTTCTTATGTTCTTATGTTCTTCAAAGGAAAACCAGAAACGTACCGTGAGTGCTTAGTGTTTGTTTGTTTTGTCGTGTCTAATTGTACTCGTTTGTTGTTATTAGTCGGCTAACATGTACCGGGAGCTGTCGCTTAAGGACAGCAGCAACACAGACAACACTTCACAACTGTGCAGGAATAAATTGTATTTCGCCACTTGCACATTAGCACTCACTCTGGACTTGTGATTGTGTGTGTGTGTCTTTTTGTGTATATACTGTGTTTATTATTTCAGGAGTGTAACCTGTTGTGCAATACACCTTGCTGTGTATTGCCTGGGATTATTATTTGCGGTCGCCAGACTGTATTTTTGTAATCCAGTTTGGACCGTGAACTTTGTTGTCTGTCTTCTGTTAAGTATCACATCACCTCTACACCTGTGCACTGCAAACCACTTTGCCACACACATACAACACAGTGTATGAAAACTTTGGATGATCTACAATCTCAGACCTGGGCCCTGTTTCAGAAAGCAGGTTTAACAAACTCTGAGTTTAAACCTGAACTCTGGGTTGACTAACTCTGAGTTGTCAAACTCAGAGTTTTCGGTTTCAGAACAGGTGATAACAATGAGTTCAATCAACTCTGAGTTAAGTTAACCCTGAGTAAAGCGCGTGCATGAGGAGATAAAAAGCCTTCATCAAAGGAATGCAGATAACCTGATTCGTCATGGCAACAGGAGAAAAAAGGGCTCGAACCTCCTACTTCTCCCCAGTGGAGATAGAAATATTAATGAATGCATATGCAGAATATGAGTATATATTTAAGAAAAAAAGCAATACCGTAGCAGCAGCAAAAGAATGTGAGCTGGCGTGGCAGAAAATTGCTGACCGAGTCAATGCGTATTAATTGAAAAAAAGAAAAGTTTTATCTCAAGTGTTCCACTTATTCAACATTTATAATATATATATATATATATATATATATATATATATATATATATATATATATATGTGTGTGTGTGTGCGCGTGTTTAATATTTATGCAGGTGCAACCCAACCGGCACAAAACGTACTTGGCAGCAACTGAAGATGAAATATAAAAAATACTTCAAACAGGTAAGGTATAATTTCATTACAAGCAATTGTGATGTTGTTTAGCCTACCCTACCTAATTAAACCACATTCAGTGGCTACATTCAACATGTGATATATTTAAGTAGTTAGTGAAATTTTCTAAGCAAAAACCACTCACAGAGGCTGAAGAGATGGCCCTCAGTCAAAACAGTGGGCGACCTACTGCTGAAGGCATCTCTGGAGGAAGCTCATCTGACCCAACCACCCCCCAGGACACAAGGGCCTACATAAGAGGTTAGTTATTCAAATTAATGATATATGTACATTCATCCTTTTGCCAGTGTTAGCTCAGTGACGCCCACCCATCCATTTTAGACACAACTTGGCACACTGATTTTCTTGTAGTTGTACAATTCTTTGCAATTGACTGCTGTTACTCCTTCAGACATCATAAACTATTTTAAGGTGACTCAAGAGTTATATATTTAAAAAATTGTGATGTGGCCTGCACACTGTTGTAAAAACAAAATTCAAATTAGGTGGGGCACTTTTCTGGGTAAAGTTATAATTTAACTGTCTAATCTTCTTCATTCTCTACAAGTTACTGATGGTGTAATCTGTCTGGTGGAGCCTTCTGCCATAACAGACCTCCATGCAGTTGTAAGTACTCTTAATACTCCACAGATGTTTCATAATGGGTTAAAGTAGAACACAAAAATTGTTAATTTTCATTACAGGAGGATGATGATGAAGACACCTTGTCAGCTGCCACAGAGAGGGAAGATACAGAGAGACCTACTGAGGTTCACACCTTAAAAATAACATCTAACAGTTGATGATAGTGTTGTACCATAATAAAACTTGCACATTCTTTTTCTCTAAGAGCGAAAAAGATGCTGGAAATTACAATGAGGAAGAGGGTCCATCCACCTCCACAGCACAACTTACCTCAGTAAGATGTTGTTCAGCATTGGCCCATGACTTACAATGAAACTAAGTAGACCTGGCACTGTGAAATTCAATGTCATTTTTTGTGTTCCTATAGCTCCCTGTGAAACAGCTGTACAAGGTGTACTTAAATAAACAAATTGAAAAATGTAATTTAGAAATGGACCACATAAGGCTGCAGATCACGAAAGGCAAAACTAGAAATACAACTGCTGGAACATCAGTTAAAGGTGGGTGAGGTGCCCACAGGTGGATGATTTTACTTGTTTGAACAACATAAAAATATTAACTACTGTACTGCATTTGTACTTGCAGGAAATAAAGAAGACTTAATAAAAGAAAGCCATATTGTCTTTATTTGACACTGGGAGGTGATGGGTCAATCAGAAATGATAGTAGCATATTGTGTCTCTGACTGCTCTTCCATCTCGATGCGTCAGCGGGTGGTCAGGATCATTATCAGGATCGTTCACTGGTTGAGTAGGACATTGTTCTCCTCTAATTGTGGCAATGTTGTGGAGAATCACACATGCCACAATAATGTCACATGCCCTTTCTGGGGTGACCCTGAGCCTACGAAGGCACTGGAACCGGGCCTTGAGCATCCCAATGGTCATCTCTACCCTGGCTCGTGTCCTGCAGTGAGCCAAGTTATAACGTTGCTGCGGGCCTGGCTCAGGATCAGGGTAAGGGGTCAGCAAATAGGGCAGGCAGGGGTACCCTCTGTCACCGAGCAGGTAACCATCGAACTCTCCTATGATAATACGAGGATACAGTTTAAATTTTCAGTTGCAATAGGAGGAAACAAAATATTGATTATAATAGGATATAGCTATATATATAAACTCACCACGGGCAAATCTAGCTCAGTGTACACTCACTGAAACATTCGCGAGTCATGCACAGACCCAGGCCACTTTGCTTCCACGTTGCTGATGATGTGGGCTGCATCACATATGATCTTCACAGTGCAGAACAGTAATTAGCTGCAGTAGCTGTATTGTGAAGTATCTTTCATTTGGAATGCTAAAGGCTACTATTTAGGCCTATCTGCACATTAATGCTGTGGAAAGACTTCCTATTCACATAATCTCCTTCATTTACTGAAGGAGCTGTGATAGGAATATGAGTGCCATCTATGCAGCCAATCACACCTGGAAACCCTAAAATATATCAAATTAACTGATTAGTGCTTCAAGTCTCAAAGCTTCATACTAAATAAATGAATTATTGCTTAGACTGATACCTGCAATTCTGTGGAATTCTTCTTTGATGAGTCTTGTAGGTCTGTGACTTGGGAACACCACAAAGTGTACAGTAAGCGTTTCAGTGCAAGAGTCACATTTCTGACAGCCCGACAGACGGTTGCCTTGGAAATATGCTCAGCGTCACCGATGTTATATAGAAAACTCCGTTGGCAAAAAACGAAGTGCAACACAAAGAATTTGTTCGAACTGAGAGCATGTCCACGATGTGTCATATGAACGATATGAGGGCTGAGAATATTGTTCAGATGAATGATCGATTGAGCAGAAAAACGGTAACGTTTCAAACAGATGATCATCAGGGAATGATAAAACATCCAAGCGGGGTCTGATCACCCTCTCCCGACGGAGATTTCTGCGGAGTATTTGTGCTTCAATATCAACTGGCTCTTCAAGAAAAGGACACGCCATGTCTGACACCTCCTTCAGTCTGCAGGCTTCAGCTAAAGAGGAGGAGAAACTCAGGTTAGTTGAAGAAAACCTGCTAGCGAGCAGGTTAGCTTCATGGAGTATGTTGCCATAGTAACTGATTTAGAGTTAAGCTGAACTGGCTTCGTGAAACCGAAAACCCAGAGTTTCCTTCAACTCTGAGTCAACTAACTCTGAGTTTTCACTAAACCCGCTTTCTGAAACAGGGCCCTGATCTTCTCTGTTCAATAATAAACTAACATTGCTGAAGAGGTTGATCATGGCAGATTAGGGCGGATATGTGACGGGTGGATACGTGACGGATTACTGTAATTAAATAATATATTACAATAGAAAATGGTGTACAGTAGATATGGCAAAGGAAAAAAAAAACATTGAAAGAACTTAATTAACCCTTTGCGGTCCCTTTATTTAGCGCCTGTCAGGCACATCAGGTCCAATTTATTTTTACATGAGCTGTTTATTTTACACACGCTGTTGAAAAGTAATTTATTTACAGTAAAATAGGTTTAAAAGCCACTGCATATCAACAGGACACTCAGTACTGCATCTCCAGCATCGGTGTATTTATCACATATCTCTTCATAGTAGTGCATACTGATAAATCATCACTTGATCTCTCGTTTTATCACTCCTCAATAATGCGATCCAAGTCATTATTTTATTACTATAACATCTCAAAAAGCTTGGCAAATCTCTGTGATTTTCTTTGAGCGCTGGATGCGGAAGCAGCTATCTTGTTTGTTTATGTCCGTGTTATCTCTGCGGTGCCGGGGTATCTGTATTCTTCTGATCGACCTCCATATTTTTTTGGCTTCTCTCAGCTTCTATCGGCCTCTCTCTGCCATTGAAAGCGTTTCTCTGCTTTTTCCAGAGAAAAAACGACTAGGGACCTGTGCTTGACGTCTTTTTGATGATGTCCGACAGGGTCCAACATCAGACCGAAAAGGAAATATCGTAATGTCGGACCTGGTCTGACACAGGACAGCAAATGGTTAAAGGCTCATAATTTTTGAAAGGTTATGAAACAATTTTTGGTTATTAAAGCGCTTTTATAAGTTTACTTACTGTGGTTGTTTCTGGAGAGCATCCCTCTCTAAAGTCTAAATCCCTCCAATGTTCTTTGCTAAAAAAACAAACAGAGAAAAAAGTCGCAGACTCATTGGGCAGCAGCGTTAGATTCCTGTGGTCAATGGGCTTGAGTTTCAAATCTTGGTGACGCATAGTACACTATTCTCTAGTGATTTATCAGATTTTATACATCACAAAAAAAATCCTGAGAACTTGAATCTGATGTGACTAAGCCATGCTGGTTTCTCCTGGAGAAATTTTACACCACTACTGTACCTCCAGACAGTTACCGGTTCAAACTGTTCTGTTGCACAGAAGTGCCCTCTTTGTTCAGAACAATACGAGTCATTGAATTCACAGACAAAAAAACTGGCAAAACTAAAGTCCACCAGTGGGGGTTCAGCAGACATCTTCTACTTTAGTGGCAATCAGAAGTGGGGGTTTTAGTTCTGTGTGGACCGAGCTTCAGACGACTCCTTGGTTACTTTTTTAAAAATCACAATGTAGTAACATGTCTAGGCATGCCCAGCAATGGCACAGATGGCAATGACATGGGCTTTGCAACACTGCTCTGTAACCTAGTGGTCCAACCACTAAGTTAGTTTTCTAGTTACATCTTTTTAACCAGTTACTCATATACTGTACATAAATGGACTGTGGTTAAAGGTAACAGTATAAAACTATTGCCCCTTTAGTATACAGAGATAGGATTTTGATATTATTACCCACTTATCTTACCACAATGGTTTTCTATGGTAAACCAAATGGCATTGTAAGAACACACTGTACTTTGATCTTAAACTTTGGTAGTAGTTTGTCAAGATGTTTCTTTCTAGGTCTCCTGTTAGACGTTCGATGTATTGCCTGCAGAAACACCAGATACTGTTAATCATAATAAACTTTAATTCCTCTTCCGAGATCTGTGGAAATTGCTGTGGTTGGGATTTAAGCAATCCTGGAAGAGGGGATGGAATTCAAGCAGTGCCACAGCAGTGAGTGGGCTGGAGTTCCTTGGTGGTCCAGTGGTTAAAGAAAGGGGCTTGTTACCCAGAGGTTCCAGCTTCGGTCTCAGCCACTGACTCGCTGTGTGTGGCCCTGTGGCAGGGTACTCCCTGTCCCTGTGTGTGTGTTATTTTGTATTTGTATGTGTAGTATTATTAGTTAAAATGTATTGTTTAGTTTGTAAAAAACACAATGTTTTGGTTATTATTGTTTGACAGCCTGGGTAGGGTTAAAATGCCCCATCCAGTTAAATTTGTGAGAATGCATGGTGAACAGCGAGTGGTTATTGAAAAACTGCCTATTGACCACACATATGAGAAACCCCTTGCCGAATGTGGTTGAGGGATAAACTAGGTAATTGGTAGCCAGTTAAATCCCTCGGCCACAATATAAAAACAAGCAGCTTTGGCTGAACGGGGTGAGTGTGTTCAGAAGCAGAACGAGATGTGAGTCATAAGACGAGAGATTCAAGAGGAGAAAGCGATTGCTACCCGTGCTGGTTTACACCAGTACCATACTTGTTTTTGTTTTGTGTCTGTTTTATATCTGTCAATTTATTTTTGGCCATCGTGCCTTTTTGTTTCTGTGAAGAGTTTTGTTTTGTTCTTTATGTAACCCCCAACAGGGCTGTCATTTCTTCTTTAAACATCACTCACACAGGGATCTGGGTTATTTTTCATGGCCTCAGTTTATTCACAAAAACTATAGATAGGTAGGAAGGAAGGGTTGAAGATGGGTATACAAGGGAAAGTGGTGTAAGAAACAGACACACATTATCATCAGGGGCCTGCCGCCTCCACACGTTTGGAATTCAGTACAATTGAACATGTTTTATACTTAATACAAAACACAGTATTTTATTTAAACAACAATAACAGAATAATTGTTATATTATGTGAAAGTATAGTTTTCAGGGTTCCAGTCAAGCTGCACAACAGGTGCTTTATGATGCAGCTCTCTCTCCATCCAGAGATTTTCACGCTCTGCCGAACCCTTTCTGATGCAACCCGTTATAACTCAGTGCCTTAAAGGGATAGTCCTGCATTTGGCCAATATAAAACTACTCCCTTTTTACCACCCGGTTACATTTATTTTACTTGAATAAATCCGATTGCGAAAGAGTTCTTACCCCAGTATGGTGCCTGCCTGTATTATCTTCTGGGTCTGTGATGTCATACCACCCAGAAGATAATACAGGCAGGCAACAATGCGTGGTCAGCATTCTCACACATGTATCTGGTCAGCAACAATGCATGGTCAGCATTCTCACACATGTATCTGGTCAGCAACAATGCATGGTCAGCATTCTCACATGGGGCACTCCGGTGCAGACTGCAATCACCTTATCGGGTTCCGTGCTGATCCCCTCTCCTTTTGACTTGGTGGCCAGGAAACGTGATTTTTCGCTGCATGGACTGACACTTCTTGGGGTGGAGCTTCAGCCTAGCTACATCTACGTGTTCCAGCACTTTCCTGAGTGCGTCCAGGGCAGACTGGAAGGAGGCTCCATGCACCAGGAGGTTGTCCAGGTAGACCAAGCAACATTAACATGGGGTGAAACATCGACCAGGACTTTCTCCATCAACCGCTCAAAGGTGGCAGGAGCATTGCAGAGCCCAAATGGCATGACCCGGAACTGCCAGATCCAGAGAGAAGAACCAGGTGGATCTGGCTACCAGTTACAGCGACTCATCGATGAGGGGAAGGAGGTACGAGTCCTTATTGGTTACCTCATTCAGCAGCCTGTAGTACATACAGGCCCTCCACTCGCCATTTTTCTTGGGCACCATCACCACTAGTGATGTCCAGGGGCTGTCCGAGGGCTTGATCAGACCGGCTTCACTCATTTCCCTACATATCTTCTCTGCAGCCTCCTGGAGTGCCAGTGGCAGGCGGCGAGGATGCAGCTTGATAGGTGTGGCCTCCCCATATTGATGCAATGCTGTACCAGGAAGCTGTCCTTGTACTCTAGCAGCAGCTCCTGCTGCATGAGTTGCATCCCCTTGCTGGCTTGGCTGCTGCTGTGCAGAGGCAGTTAACTGTAGGACCAGCTCAGGCTGGTGAGGATTCCATGGTAGGGGGGGTATTCTCATTTGACTCCGACCTTGAGCGGGGCTGGGATTCTTCTGGGACAGTGTAGGGGGAGGAGCTGGCTGCATGCATGCGATGGCCGAAGCGGTCCCAGTCGTGGACCAGCTTTCCCGGGGGGTAGGCTAACCCCTTCGGGTAGGCTAGGGCCAGGACCGGGCCGTCTTTGAGTGTAATGTCCCTGTATGGAGGTTCAACTGACTGCCTGTGCAGCGCAGGAAGTCCAAGCCAAGAATGCAGGGGTCCTGGACAGCTGCTACAAAGACGGGGTGATGTACTGTCTGGTCCACCACCTGAATTGCCAATGGAGCTGGGGACTCAATGGGGGGCCCACGCTGTCTCCCATTTCCAGTACGCTGAGGCGGCTGGTTTCTGGGGGCTGGAGCAGAGGCGATGGGGTACCGGCGCTGCAAGTGGCCTGGCTGACCACAGTTCTGACTCGCCATTGCTTCACTCAGGACCTGGGAGCTTTACAGGCAGTCGGGAGGACAAGCTGCGCCATCTCGGGGTTTAACTAGCTGTCGAGATGCTGTACTGCAGTCAAGCTGCCCATAAAAATCTTCAGAATGGGGCTCACCGGGTTGTTTTGATATCAGGATTATTGTTTACATTTCCAGATCTTTCCGCTCATCACACCATCGTCACAGCCGCGGCCTCTCCCTCCTCCGCATCCTCACATCGCCCCATATTGCGATATTGTTGCGTGTTGCTGTCACCTTCTCTGGTCTTATCTGGTCTCGCAAATCACTGACTCTCCTCCCCCTTGTACCATCTTCGGCCCCAGCTCTTACACATTGCTTGTTTCCAGCTCAGCGACAAGTTGTTCCAGTCTTTGCTGTAGACAGTCTGCACACGTTGTCCCACTCTGCCTTCACTCTCACAGGTCCATAACCCCAGTTTTTTGTGAGAATGAAGACAGACGGAGACAGGGATTGCAGGTTTCAAATTCACGGTTTATTATTTGCAGGTATTTATTTAGTCACTGCCAGCCGTGACCCACACCTCCAAAACAATAAACCTTGCTGGTTATCACCAGAACCGCCGCAGTTATACTCATATCTAAAACCGCCGCTGACAGCCATTATGACGGTTACATTTTAAACAACATCAATATTAAAATGAAAGACAAACTATCTGATACAAGTTTTATTCAAGCACATCATATCAAACATCTGCACAGCCAAAAAGCTGTATTTAAATTAACAATTAAACATAAAAGGGTTTATTTTTTAACTTACCACATATAAAGCACTACTTCAAAAAATGAAAAACTATAATAAAATAAACATTTAAAAAGAAACTAGTTTATAAACAAGTATATGTACATACAAAACTGTAAAAATGAAAGTCATTTTTAATTTTAAAGGAAAGTAACATATGTTTTCTCTGCGTGTCACTCAGTGCATCACAGAATCCAGGTTGAGCTGCTGCAGCCTGCTGCTTTGCAGTTTTCTGATTGAAATGTTTCTGCTGAAGCGCTGTGGCTTCAAGATGAAATCTCTCCAACTGGTATTTTCCCAGGTGCATTCCCTGTACAAAATGAAGAAATTGATGGCTGCCAGATCCAGAAGAGATACCAACAGGCTCCGGCAGTGCTAGGGAGAGGGGATTATAACTTTTTTTTTTTTTTCACACACGCAGAGTAATTTAAATTTTAAAAGTGAAAACCGTCAAAATGACTGCTGTGGCGGTTCTAGTGTTAAGGTGGTTAATGACCGCCCTATCTGATGCCAGGCCATTGAATGGTTTTCTCGGCTTTTTCCCGGAGAAAAACGACTTTTGCGTTTTTGGATGATGTCGGACAGGGTCCGACAAAGGACCTGATAGAAATAATTGCAATGTCGGACCCAGTCCGACAATGGACCGCAAAGGGTTGGGAGCGAAAGGAGTCAAGACAAGCCGATAAAAAAAAAAAAAAAAGGCATATCTCATGAATAGTCATACTTGCCCCTGGCATCAGATGGGGCGGTCATAAGGAAACAAGCTGGGTGTTACTGTATCAGCGCACAGAGACTATCACGGACATTTGCAGAGCTTTTTCGAGATGTTATAGCAATAAAATAATGACTTGGATTGCATTATTGAGGAGTTTGGTGATAAAACGAGTCATCAGGAGATGATTGACCGGTATGTACGACTATTATTATTATTATTATTTATTTGTTAGCATATGTGAAAGCGATAGCGAACAAAAGGGTGGGGCGGGGCTGGAGATCCCTAGTGAGTGCTTTGTTGATATGCAGGGCCATTTAAACCCGTTTGACTGTGGAAAAAAAATACTTTTAAACAGCGCGTCTAAAATTAACTGCGCGTGTGAAAATAAATTAGACCTGGCGAGCCTGACGTACAATTAATAAATGGACTGCAAAGGGTTAAGGGTACTCTGTTCCTTTTACACAGTGCCCTCACAGGTCAGGAGGGAGATCTAACACCAAGAATCATTCGATCTCTGTCACAGGTCTACAATCTGCCTGCTATTTGTAGTGGACTCCAGGTCATGCTGGGTATCCACAATACCAATCTCTAGGGCTCTCATTGACTCACTGATGCTCTTAGTGACATTCACAGTGTACTGCAGGCAGAACTGCCCTGTAGTTTCCCAACATTCCACTATTGCCTCAGTGAACTAAAAGAGTGAATTTGTTCTCTCCACCTCTGCCAGAAAAAAACACTCCTTAAAATGTACATCATGAGTTAAAAGTGTGTTAAATTGCCAATGTGAACTCCTTGGCTTTAGGGATGGGAGTAAAACAGTACAGATTACTAAAGAGTGGTCTGATATTCCCAGGGGGTTATGAAACAAGAAGTAAAAATGTTGTTTAAAACATTAAAGCAGTCTAATCTAGCTAGGGAGATGGTGGTTTCCCTAATCTGCAACCAGGTATACTGCCTTTTATCACCATTACAGTTCCCCCACACATCTTCTAACTCCCACTTCTCCACAATCCTATGCATCCCCCTGGCAGAATGGGCATGGGGCATCTAATTTATAGTGCAATTAAAATCCCCTCCAAGAAAAAGGTATTCTTCAGAGTTAAAATCTGACTGTTACATTCAAGGTTGATAAACAAACTCCATTCTCTCGCTTCTATCTGTAGGCACATAAACATTAATAAAAACTAAGTTTTTTTTGTTTGACTACAGCTTGCACTACAAGCAGTTATCCCTGAATGATCTCATCTATGATGAGAGAATGGGGATGTAAAACCATCCGAAAATACAAACGCTATTCCCTCACTCAAAGAAGACCCACTGTGATGTAAAATAACACCCCCCTTACATTCCTTAATATTCAAATCAATATGTGTTTCCTGTAAAAAGGCAACATCAATGTTTTTGTGTTTTAAATATTCAAAGATGGCAGCTCTTTTGGTTAAATCTCTGCACCCGTTAATATTTCAACTGCCTATTTTTGGTTCACCCTTTAAATAAAAAAGTGAGAAAAAGAACAGAAAAGGAGAACAGAAAAACAGTGATAAAAATGTGATCCATCCATTTTAACTTGCAGGTTTTGAACTACACCTTATCTTATTTAAAATGTTTAAATATCATCAAGTGTTTTATTGAATTTACAAAAAACTTAATATCAGGAAAATGGTCTTCAAAAACCACATTCCGAAGTAACATATATTATATAGTCATAATTATCAATTTTAAATTTCAGTACAACATTAAGGTCTTCATTTATATTATTAAGAATCATATAAAGCTGCCTTTAGAAAGAGACAACGTGTTTCAGCTGCAGAGATTTATATCCTAGTGGGAGTCTGGCAGCAGACCTAATGTTTTCACATTTTACAACCATCCGACCGCCAACACTTGGCCAGGGGGCAAAATCGCTCAGGAGCGATCTTAACTACATGCCTGTGGGTATGTTTTTCAAAATAAGAAACTGGGGGATCCTTTCTCCCTGAACGTCTCATAATGCTTTGGAAAATTCAGCCCCCCTCTGAAAACAACACCCAGAACTTAAAACTAATCCTCTAATAAAACAAAGTCAGAAAAAACAGAGCACAGACCTTCCACACAGCAGCTCACACTCACTCAGACACTCTGCCCATGCACTCAGCAGCATGAGAGAGAGAGAGAGTACACAATATATTTCTAGTCAGTAGAATATAGTGATTTAACTGAGAGAACCCATAACCATCATCCATACCAATTAAAAATGCACTGGAATTTGATGTAGTGGATTTTTCCTGCTAATGAATTAGTCACCTGGGGCTGGTTGTACTAAAGGGATCCGATCCCGGATCCAGGCTCAGATGTTGATCTTGATCCTAGTTGTGTTGTACTAAACGGATCTGAGCTCAAACCTGATCTTGCTTTTGAGTAGGATCAGAACTTGATCCCACTTTTGAAAAATTGAGGAACTAAACATACTTTGTTTTATTCGAAACCGTCAGACACGTATAGGTTCGGTTTTTAATGATAGGCAAAACCCTCTTGAGGTTTTCAGCAAGGAAGAAGTAAGAAGACGGTTACCATCATAAAATTAACAAACATGGTTGATCTGATAGTTGCATCAACTCCAATTATGTCTCCGACTGCTTGTTGATAGCTGCCCGTTGCAAAAAATCTCAACGTTAAACAGACTTTTAACAGCGTTGGTAAGGCATGGCTGTGCTCAGTCGTCGGACCAACTATCGGATCAAGCGTGTTTGTTAATTTAGACCAAGATCAGAATCGGATCAGAGCTTGATCGAACGTTTTTAAAATGGACCATGCATCATCAAAATACATAACTGAAACCTTTTTAAAATTGCTAAAATAATATTTAAATAAGCACTATACTGAATTTAGATAATTGTAACGATAACTTAATAAACTTTAAAACCTGCTTGCAGGGATATCCAAAAATATTTCCTTCAGATTGAAACAGAGATCATTTAACGTTTTAGAAAACATTAAGCAACAATGCATTTAAAAGTAGCTGTAACAGTACTGTATTAAGATAATAGCAATTAGAAAAAAAAAAACTTTGTACAATATTAGCTTTGTTGTGTTTAGGTATATCTGACATTTCTGTTTTCGCCGTATAGCTACAGAAAAAAATAGACCTGACTGCGTAATGAGGTTTCATAAATATTATTTCTACGTTTTCTGTGTTGACAAAGTCATACTGGCATTCTCATGTTATATCGATTACAATTAAACCATTGATATAATTAGATTTAAATTTGTAGTTTTTTTTAATGCATATAATTTTTTTCCCCCAATTCATTTTTTCTCAATAACTTAAGCTTACCATTTCACAGCCTCAATCTCCCCCTGTCTGCAACATTTTCCAGTTGCAGCTGTCTGTCAGTACTTGATCACAATTGCTCAAAATGTGTTGAAATTTGCCCTGAACCGACACTGCAGCTGGATGTTTGTGTGTATGGTGGCTATACCTCTGTAAAATACCTGTGTGTCCGTCAGAAAATACAGACAGCCGTGATTACGGTAACATTTATTAAAACATTTTTAGAAGTTAAAAAACAAAACAAAACCAAACACCGGTATTAATATACTCAATCTGTTTTTATAGAATCATTGGAGTTTTAAATTATACATGTACAATAGTTTCTTCTGATTTATGTCGTTTACAGTGGCTCTCAAAAGTATTCACCCCCCTTGGACTTTTCCACATTTTATTTTGTTACAACATGGAATCAAAATGGATTTAATTCAGAGTTTCTTAATCTACAAATTGTTCTAAATTAATTACAAATATAAAACAGAAAATAATTGATTGCATAAGTATTCACCCCCTTTGCTATGACACACCTAAATAAGCTCTGGTGCAACCAATTGTCTTTAGAAGTCACATAATTAGTTAAATGGAGTCCACCTGTGTGCAATTAAGGTGTTTCACATGATTTCAGGTTAAATACACCTGTCTCTGGGAGGCCCGACAGTTGGTTAGTACATTTCCTAACAAAAACTACATCATGAAGACGAAGGAACATTCAAAGCAAATCCGGAATACAAGGTTCTTCAAAAGCACGAATCAGGGGTAGGATATAAGAAAATTTCCAAGGCATTGAATTTCCCCCGGAGCACAGTAAAGTCCATTATGAAGAAATGGAGAGAATATGGCACAGGCCTTGGTACTCTCCCACCTAGACTACTGCAACTTCCTCCTTGCTGGCCTCCCTGCGCCCGCCTCCCGTCCGCTCCAGCTCATCCAGAACTCCGCTGCTCGCCTGGTGTTCTCTCTGCCTCGCTTCTCCCATGCAACTCCACTACTCCGCTCACTCCACTGGCTCCCGATCACAGCTCGCATCCAGTTCAAGACTCTTGTACTAGCCTACAGATGCCTTGACCAGACTGCACCTAGCTACTTCCAGACCCTCATCTCTCCCTACACCCCCACTCGACCTCTCAGCTCCGCCAGCACTAGAAGACTGGCTCTACCTCCTCTACGCTCCCCTGCCTCCAGAGCTCGCTCCTTCTCCACCCTCGCCCCGCAGTGGTGGAATGACCTTCCTACAGATGTCAGGATTGTCCAGTCCCTGACCACATTCCGGCGCCTCCTCAAGACACACCTCTTCAGAAAGCACCTGTAGAACTCCCTGTTTTTCCCCTGGGACACACATCATCCCTCCTTCAATGCGCATTACTTGCTCTTATCTGCACCCTATTTTACTGCATGCAATCCTGTACTTCAGAGTACTGTAATCTGCCAAGTGTTTAATCTGTAGTATTTTGTATTTAATTATATACTGATGTAACTATCACTGACACTGTTATCTGCTGTATTATTGAATTGTATTTTGTCACACTTGTACTTGCTTGAACCAAAGTCATTGTATTCATCATTGTATTTATCTTGCTCTTAATTGTATTATTACTTGCACTGTGATTCTTAAAATGTAATTGTTGACAACTGTAAGTCGCCCTGGATAAGGGTGTCTGCTAAGAAATAAATAAATAAATAATAATAATAATAATAATAATAATAATAATAATAATAATAATAATAATAATAATAATAACTGTGAATCTGTCTAGAACAGGCCGTCCTCAAAAACTATCTGAGCGAAAAAAGTATCTGGGCGAGAAGAGCACTAGTCAGGGAGGCCACCAAGAGGCCTATGGCAACTCTAAAGGAGTTACAGTCTTCCATGGCTGAGCTGGGAGACACTGTGCATACGGCAACAATAGCCCGGGTGCTTCACAAAACTGACCTTTATGGGAGAGTGGCAAAAAGATAGCCATTGTTGAAAAAAACTCACATCAAATCTCAGCTAGAGTTTGCCAGGGAGACTCTGAGACCAAGTGGAAGAAGATTCTATGGTCTGATGTGACCAAAATAGAGCTTTTTGGCCTGAACACCAAGCGCTACGTTTGGCGCAAGCCTAACACCGCACATCATCCTGAGAACACCATCCCTACCGTGAAGCATGGTGGTGGCAGCATCATGATATGGGGATGCTTCTCTGTGTCAGGGCCTGGAAAGCTCGTGAAGATAGAGGGCAAAATGGATGCAGCAAAGTACAGAGAAATCCTGGAGGAAAATCTGCTGAAGTCTGCAAGAGACCTGGGACTTGGGAGAAGATTCATCTTCCAGCAGGACAATGACCCCAAACATACAGCCAAAGCCACACTGGAGTGACTTAAAAACAAAAAGGTCAATGTCCTGGAGTGGCCCAGTCAAAGCCCGGACCTCAATCCAATTGAGAATATGTGTAAAGAGTTGAAAATTTGTGTTCACCAAAGGTCCCCATCCAACTTGACGGAGCTTGAGCAATTTTGCAAAGAAGAATGGGCAAAAATTGCAGTGTCCAGATGTGCAAAACGGGTAGAGACATATCCAAATAGACTCATGGCTGTAATTGCTGCCAACGGTTCCTCTACCAAATATTGACTCAAGGGGGTGAATACTTATGCAATCAATTATTTTCTGTTTTGTATTTGTAATTAATTTAGAACAATTTGTAGATTTTATTTTTCACTTTGACATTATGGACTTTTTTTGTGTTGATCAGTGACAAAAACTCCTAATTAAATCCATTTTGATTCCATGTTGTAACACAATCAAATGTGGAAAAGTCCAAGGGGGGTGAATACTTTTGAGAGCCACTGTAAATTAAATGCACTTCATTTTCTGACATTCAGATTCTTCAGTCTCTGCGCCACGCATATTCGCTTCTCATTGGTCAGTTTCCCTAGTTACGGCTGCGCAGCTCCAGGATCGGATCAAGATTTCGGATCAGTGGAACTTGATCCTGATCCGCTTAGTACAATGCCTTTTCATGATCCTACTCCAGTGAGCCCGGATCCGATCCTGTTTTTAGATCTCGTTAGTACAACCAGCCCCTGGATAATTTTTTTGCTGAAAATAAACGAATCATCTGTAATATTGTTGATTGTTGATTGTAAAGCACCTACCAAATCTCACACTGGAGAGTGGGAGGCTCCAGACATACTGTAGCTGGAGTGTAACCCTCTGTGGTGGGGTGCCCTGCCCGTTTGCATATTTTGTGTTTTATGTTGTCTGTTATATGTATTATTGTAGTGGTGCAGGGAGTGTGGGTTATGTAGCACAGGTGATGTCAAATGTATATTTGTATTTAGGCACGGGGAGTGCACAATTGCTTCCTTCCCTTCTACACTCACCTCTGCCAAACACTCCTACTTCCTGCTTACACGCACACCGCACAAGCCAGCTTGCCACACCCTCCTACAAACCAGACTGGAGAACTTCAGAAAATTCCCAAACAGGGTGTCCTACCTACAGTCCTCCTCTCTGATGCTGAGATTAGCATATACCTCCGGGGGAACCATCTGCAGCAACCACTGATGTACAGGAAAGTGCAGAGCCAACACTCCATGGCCTCAGCACTGGCTCAGACCCCACATCTGCTACAAGGAACTCACACTGTTTCCACCAGAGCTGCAGGTTTGATTAGGTAAGAATGTACAGCTCTCCGCTGAATTCTAAATGTATCTGGGAGTGCAAGGGAATTGCTGCCCACACACACCTGTACAAAGCTCTTCACTGTTATAGGGTTTGGTCTGCACCTGTACTGTATAGCTCTGCAGTTCTTTGCTGAACTCGGTGTGACCTTGTTTCCTTTTGTTTCTTGGTTTCTTGTAAGACTGGCTTTCTGAAAGCACCATCATGCTCCAGGAAGCTGGAGCTGTCCACCTGCCATCAGAGAACAATGGAAACATGGGACCGGTATCAATGTTTACAGGCAGGAAGAGGGAGGCATGTGGCTGGTGTGTGAACGCTGCTAGTTCGTGTTTGTGTGGGTGTTTCTACCTTTAACCTTTTCATAGTATCACCACCTGCACGTTATGGAAGTCATTTTGTTCCAGGGCACTTTTATATGAATTTCAGGTAACACTTTCTATTAAGTGTCTCTGATTGTTGTGTATTTACATAGTAGTTACTTAGTAAATACACGTGTACTTGCGCATAATTATAGTGGTATTATGCATAGTAACAATATACTCAATGTGTAACTTTTTTGCACAATATAACCCTACCCTATTCTTAACCCTAACCCTAACCCTAACCCCAACTCTTTTCTGATATAATCGTGTGCTTACATATATCATGGTTAAAGTTAGGGTCAAGGTTAGGGTTAGGGATAGGTTTCAGGGTTATATCATGCAAAAAGATTTATACATTAAGTACAAAGTATTATGTAAATGCACAGTAATTAGAGACACTTAATGTGAAGTGTTACCTGAAATTCATATACATTTGTGGTCATATAGTCCAGATTGAGAGGTTGAGTTTGAGATGATGCGAGTGCATCCAGGAGGAGATGGCCGAGAGACAGAGATACAGGAAGAAATGTCGGAGTCAGAGGTGGGAAAGGAGAGGAAGATCTGGGCATCATCAGCATAGAAGTGATATGAGAAGCCATGGGAGGAGATAGGGGAGAGGCGGGCAGGTCACAGAGGGGGTCGGCAGAGCACGAAGGGATGGAAGTGACAGAGAGAAGGAGATAAAGAAGTAGTCAGATGTCGAGAGAAGTGACCGAGAGGGTGGTAGGGCAAGAGGAGACAAGAGGAGGTGATTTCACCAGCGTGAAACTCAACGGTGCTAACAGAGAGAGAGGAAAGAACAGGGAGGAAGAGAGGAGAAGTCTTGTTCCCCCACCCCATCCAGAGGGGCAAGAACGTAGAGAGAGGAAAGGGTGTCCGGAGAGTTTGCGTTATCAAGGGAGAGCTAGGAAGTCAAGAGAGAGGTGGGAGGCAAAGGCAGAGATGAAGTCAGGTTTGTTGGAAGCCGAGTGACAATTCCAGAGGGGGTTGAGCAGTGGAAAGCAAAAGAGGCAGAAAGATGAGGTTAGAGGAGTTAGATTTATGGTGGCAGGGAGGAGATGGAGGACAGGAACATGAGGAGAGGATTACAGGAATATTAAAGATAGTCATGGTAAGCAGCAGTAGTGGAAAGAAAGTAGAATGGGTACGGGAGGGGGTGGTGCAAGAGGGAGACAAAAACACAAGTACAGGAGGAGCGAGAGCATTAAATAAGAGAAAAGAAAAAGAAAGGAATGTAAGCCGTCAGATCGATGCTTGGATAGAAGTTTATACAGCCGGTCCACAATGGCCTGTCCTTGTATGGACTACCACATTGTAGACTACCGGCCCTTTGGTGATGAGGCCCTTCAGTGAGCTGGCGCTGAGTGCTGGCACACTAGCTTAGCAGCAGTGCTTATATAATGCCCTACAGGTTGAGACCTGGGTGCTGCAGACAATAGGTTGCAAATGATTCTAAATCCAGTCAGCTGTGCCCTGTGCGAGTTGCTAGATTGTTACACTAACACAACTCGCTTACGTTACAACCTCAACTGGTTTACATATTATTTACTTACAGAGCGATTGGTCCGTCGACTGCTAGCCTTGTTTTTAATCATCTTATTTTTATTGTTTTACTTTAAGTTGCAAACCTCAAAAATTCAATTCAGGGTAGGAGGAATTCAGCCAAGGCCCAGTTTCAATGATCTTGTAACACTTTACAGTGTGTATCTAATTAGTGTGTTTTTACATGTTGTACTTACAGATAATTACGATGTTAGTAGGCATAGTTACAATGTACTTATTGTGTAAATCTTTTTGCATGATATAACCCTAATCCTAACCTCAACCCTAACCCTAACCCTAACTCTAGCCCTAACACTTTACTGATACAGTTGTGTACTATTGTACAATGTACATTGTGTCCCTAAGCTGTTTCCCAGCACAGCATCTTTGTGTACTCCTCATATATCCTTTAACCCTTTGTGGTACGACATTACAATTTTTTCTTTCCGGTCCGATGTCGGATCCTATCCGACATCCTCAAAAAGGCATCAATCACAGGTCCCTAGTCTGTTTTTCTCCGGAAAAAGCTGAGGAAAGCTTTCAATGGTCGAGAGAGGCAGATAGAAGGCGAGAGAAACCAGAAAAAAAAAATGGAAGCGGATCTGAGCATTACGCATAGTCCCTTCACCACAGACATAACACGGACATAAACAAACAAGATAGCTGCTTCTGCATCCAGCGCTCAAAGAAAATCGCGACATTTGCAGAGTTTTTTGAGATGTTATAGTAATCAAATCATGACTTGGATAGCATTATTGAGGAGTTTGGTGATAAAACGAGTGATCAGGAGATGACTTAACAGTATGCATTACTATGAAGAGATATGTGATAAATACAGCGAACAAGGAGTGGGGCGGGGCTGGAGATGCAGTACTGAGTGTCCTGTTGATATGCAGTGCCTTTTAAACCTGTTTTACTGTGAATAAAATTACATTTAAACAGCGCATGTCAAATAAACAGTTTGCGTGAAAATAAATTAGACCTGACACGCCTGACAGGCGCTGAATAAATGGGCCGCAAAGGGAAAGAAGTAACAGATGGGGGCTGTGAGAGATCTGGCTATCTCACAGGGGGTCACTGAGCAAGCTAGTTACCTTCTCGCACCAGCAGGGGTCAGCATTATTCATAATTGTAGAAAGCCATTCAGCCCATCAGCACACATCCACATCCTAGTAGCTGGATGATCTCACTTTGTCAAGATAGGTCTTAAAAGATTCCTTTGATTAACAACACAGCTGTGTGACCCATGTCATACCCTCTCCACTCTCTGTGTGAAGAAGCATCTACTAACCTCTAATTCATTTCCAACTGTGAGTCCTCTGGTCCTGGTTTCTGTGCTGTGCTTAAAGTTTTTGTTAGGGTTAACTATGTCACTTCACTTTTTAAAAATATTTCAATCAAGTCCCTCCTAATTCCTATTTCTCTAAATAAGACACAGTTCATTTAACTGGCAAACATGTGGCTCAGAAGCTGCCTCCTTCAGTGTCCTGCCATTCGTGGTACTGTACTTAATAGAGCCTATATACCAGGAGCAGGTCTTAGAGTGCAGTGTGAGGGAATGAGGGTATTATTTGAGGCTGGTCCTGGCTGGAGCACATGTGTGTGATTACAGGACAGACAGATGGAGGGCTACAGGCTCCAGGGTCTAACCACTGAATTCATCACTGCTTTGAACTGCTCTCTCTCTCACAAACAAGGCCAGGGGTGGTGTGACCTTGGGTAATTACACCACGCATATTCTGGGAAGGAGGCACAATTAAAACTATCCGATGCTACATGCCACCGTTCCGGGAAGAATGCATCATGTGGCATTAAATGAAGGGGATGTGAAAAAAAGAACAGTGATACGACACGGCCCTGCATTCAACATAATAAGACCTCAATACATAGAGAAATAACTGGGAAAACCACTCCTTCTGCACCCCGTGGGAACATCAAAACAGTCTTTGACAGTGTTTCTAGCACTAATGCATGTCCAAGTGCTTCACAAAGCAAGTGAATGATGAGCAGAGTGCAGGGGCCACAGTAAAGCTATAGCAGCAGATATTATTATTATTATTTATTTCTTAGCAGACACCCTTATCCAGAGTTACTTACAATTGTTAGAAGATATCACAGTATACATTATACAGATATCACAATATTTATTTATTTTTACATACAATTACCCATTTAAACAGCTGGGTTTTTTACTGGAGCAATCTAGGTAAAGTACGTTGCTCAAGGGTACAGCAGTAGTGTCCCCCACCTGGGACTGAACCCACGACCCTCCGGTCAAGAGTCCAGAGCCCTAGCCACTACTCCACACTGCTGCCCAGATACATAGCTTCATTAACCCACCCCCCCACATCGACATCGGACCTGAAAGGGAAAATTGTAATGACCTAGAAGTTTATGTTGTCTTCATCTGGACAATGTGGGGAACCTATAAAAAAGTCCAACAAGATGCTCGGATATATTGTGAAAAGTGTTGCATTTAAATCAAGGGAAGTAATGTTAAAACTTTACAATGCATTAGTAAGACCTCATCTAGAATACTGTGTTCAGTTCTAGTCACCTCGTTACAAAAAAGGATATTGCTGCTCTAGAAAGAGTGCAAAGAAGAGCGACCAGAATTATCCCAGGTTTAAAAGGCATGTCGTATGCAGACAGGCTAAAATAATTTAATCTATTCAGTCTTGAACAGGTATAGACAATGTCGACCACAATGTGTGAGATGGGGTTGGGCACCTCATGTCAGATGGGGTTGACCTCCTCATGTGAGATGGGGTTGGGCACCTCATGTGCGATAGAATTGGGCTCCTCGTGTGGGAGGGGTTGGGAACCTCGTGTGGGAGGGGGTTGAGCTCCTCATGTGAGAGGGGGTTGGGCACCTCGTGTGGGAGGGGGTTAAGCACCTCATGTGAGATGGGGTTGGGCACCTCATTTGAGATGGGGTTGGGCACCTCATGTGGGAGGGGGTTGAGCTCCTCATGTGAAATGGGGTTGGACACCTCATGTGGGAGGTGTTAGGCACCTCGTGTGGGAGGGGGTTGAGCTCCTCATGTGAGATGGGGTTGGGCACCTCATGTGGGAGGGGGTTGAGCTCCTCATGTGAGATGGGGTTGAGCTCCTCATGTGGGAGGGGGTTGAGCTCCTCATGTTAGATAGGGTTGGGCACCTCATGTGGGAGGGGGTTGAGCTCCTCATGTGAGAGGGGGTTGAGCTCCTCATGTGAGATGGGGTTTGGCACCTCACGTGAGATGGGGTTGAGCTCCTCATGTGAGATGGGGTTGGGCACCTCATGTGGGAGGGGGTTGAGCTCCTCATGTTAGATAGGGTTGGGCACCTCATGTGGGAGGGGTTGAGCTCCTCATATGAGAGGGGTTGAGCTCCTCATGTGAGATGGGGTTGAGCTCCTCATGTTAGAGGGGGTTGAGCTCCTCATGTTAGAGGGGGTTGAGCTCCTCATGTGTGAGGGGGTTGAGCTCCTCATGTTAGATAGGGTTGGGCACCTCATGTGGGAGGGGGTTGAGCTCCTCATGTGAGAGGGGGTTGAGCTCCTCATGTGAGATGGGGTTGAGCTCCTCATGTGAGATGGGGTTGAGCTCCTCATGTGTGATGGGGTTGAGCTCCTCATGTGAGATGGGGTTGGGCACCTCATGTGGGAGGGGGTTGAGCTCCTCATGTGAGATGAGGTTGAGCTCCTCATGTGTGAGGTGGTTGAGCTCCTCATGTGTGATGGGGTTGGGCAGCTCATGTGGGAGGGGGTTGAGCACCTCATGTGTGAGGGGGTTGAGCTCCTCATGTGAGATGGGGTTGAGCTCCTCATGTGAGAGGGGGTTGAGCTCCTCATGTGAGATGGGGTTTGGCACCTCACGTGAGATGGGGTTGAGCTCCTCATGTGAGATGGGGTTGGGCACCTCATGTGAGAGGGGGTTGAGCTCCTCATGTGAGATGGGGTTGAGCTCCTCATGTTAGAGGGGGTTGAGCTCCTCATGTGAGATGGGGTTGAGCTCCTCATGTGAGATGGGGTTGAGCTCCTCATGTGAGATGGGGTTGAGCTCCTCATGTGAGATGGGGTTGGGCACCTCATGTGGGAGGGGGTTGAGCACCTCATGTGTGAGGGGGTTGAGCTCCTCATGTGAGATGGGGTTGAGCTCCTCATGTGAGATGGGGTTGAGCTCCTCATGTGTGATGGGGTTGAGCTCCTCATGTGAGATGGGGTTGGGCACCTCATGTGGGAGGGGGTTGAGCTCCTCATGTGAGATGAGGTTGAGCTCCTCATGTGTGAGGTGGTTGAGCTCCTCATGTGTGATGGGGTTGGGCAGCTCATGTGGGAGGGGGTTGAGCACCTCATGTGTGAGGGGGTTGAGCTCCTCATGTGAGATGGGGTTGAGCTCCTCATGTGAGAGGGGGTTGAGCTCCTCATGTGAGATTGGGTTTGGCACCTCACGTGAGATGGGGTTGAGCTCCTCATGTGTGAGGGGGTTGAGCTCCTCATGTGAGATGGGGTTGGGCACCTCATGTGAGAGGGGGTTGAGCTCCTCATGTGAGATGGGGTTGAGCTCCTCATGTGTGAGGGGGTTGAGCTCCTCATGTGAGATGGGGTTGAGCTCCTCATGTGAGATGGGGTTGAGCTCCTCATGTGTGATGGGGTTGAGCTCCTCATGTGAGATGGGGTTGGGCACCTCATGTGGGAGGGGGTTGAGCTCCTCATGTGAGATGAGGTTGAGCTCCTCATGTGTGAGGTGGTTGAGCTCCTCATGTGTGATGGGGTTGGGCAGCTCATGTGGGAGGGGGTTGAGCACCTCATGTGTGAGGGGGTTGAGCTCCTCATGTGAGATGGGGTTGAGCTCCTCATGTGAGATGGGGTTTGGCACCTCACGTGAGATGGGGTTGAGCTCCTCATGTGTGAGGGGGTTGAGCTCCTCATGTGAGATGGGGTTGGGCACCTCATGTGAGAGGGGGTTGATCTCCTCATGTGAGATGGGGTTGAGCTCCTCATGTTAGAGGGGGTTGAGCTCCTCATGTGAGATGGGGTTGAGCTCCTCATGTGAGATGGGGTTGAGCTCCTCATGTGAGATGGGGTTGAGCTCCTCATGTGAGATGGGGTTGAACTCCTCATGTGAGATGGGGTTGGGCACCTCATGTGGGAGGGGGTTGAGCACCTCATGTGTGAGGGGGTTGAGCTCCTCATGTGAGATGGGGTTGAGCTCCTCATGTTAGAGGGGGTTGAGCTCCTCATGTGAGATGGGGTTGAGCTCCTCATGTTAGAGGGGGTTGAGCTCCTCATGTGAGATGGGGCTGAGCTCCTCATGTGAGATGGGGTTTGGCACCTCACGTGAGATGGGGTTGAGCTCCTCATGTGTGAGGGGGTTGAGCTCCTCATGTGAGATGGGGTTGGGCACCTCATGTGAGAGGGGGTTGATCTCCTCATGTGAGATGGGGTTGAGCTCCTCATGTTAGAGGGGGTTGAGCTCCTCATGTGAGATGGGGTTGTGCTCCTCATGTGAGATGGGGTTGAGCTCCTCATGTGAGATGGGGTTGAGCTCCTCATGTGAGATGGGGTTGAACTCCTCATGTGAGATGGGGTTGAGCTCCTCATTTGAGATGGGGTTGGGCACCTCATGTGTGATGGGGTTGAGCTCCTCATGTGAGATGGGGTTGAGCTCCTCATGTGAGATGGGGTTGAGCTCCTCATGTGAGATGGGGTTGAGCTCCTCATGTGAGATGGGGTTGAGCTCCTCATGTGTGATGGGGTTGAGCTCCTCATGTTAGAGGGGGTTGAGCTCCTCATGTGAGATGGGGTTGGGCACCTCATGTGAGATGGGGTTGAGCTCCTCATGTTAGAGGGGGTTGAGCTCCTCATTTGAGATGGGGTTGGGCACCTCATGTGTGATGGGGTTGAGCTCCTCATGTGAGATGGGGTTGAGCTCCTCATGTGAGATGGGGTTGAGCTCCTCATGTGAGATGGGGTTGAGCTCCTTATGTGCGATGGGGTTGAGCTCCTCATGTGAGATGGGGTTGAGCTCCTTATGTGAGATGGGGTTGAGCTCCTCATGTGAGATGGGGTTGAGCTCCTCATGTGAAATGGGGTTCTGCAGTGACACCTAGGAGCAGACATACAGAATACACTTTGCTGCCCTAATACATTACAATTATGGTTCCTGTTAAAATCGAAGTGAATTTCGCACCTGTATAACTATCTGCTTCCTGTCTTACATTCCTTTTTTAAACAGTCATATAACCTGCGACTCTCTGGTTTCAAAATGGATTGATGGATTGACCCCTGTATTCCTGCAGGGGTGATGAGTTGCTTCAAAACTAGATCACATGGTCTCCTGGAATTTGGTTTCATGCCTGTAAGTTATGTACTGTATGTAATGTAATGTCTGCACGCCGACCTTTTGAGTTACGGCACAATCATTTCTCATGGATGGCTAATATGTACTCTGCGTTGTGTATTTATAAGACCCATTTGCAATATCTAACTCAGTCACTGAACCAGTTTCATTGTTACTTACTGAAGTTTATTGAACATCTGAAACACAAGGCACTGAATGGGGCAGAGCATCCTTTATTAATTAGTAACCCATACGTCTCAGCATTACACACACAGTTCCGCTCCTATCTGCTGAGAGCCCCTGCATACTGTTGCTACAGTACTATGCTTTGCAATAGACAGTATGGTGAAGACAAACCAGCTGGATATTTGTCTACTTGACTGATTTAATCTACTTTGGACTTATTTAATTTGTTGCACAGCTGGTATGTCTGCTCATAAAATGTGGTTTTCTTTCTCTTTAATATAATTGATTTTAAAAAAAAGATAATGTAATGTGTAATGTTTATGAAATATGAAAACTACTGATCTGTTTTATTAATGTGAAACCCATACAATCCGTGGGCAGTCGATTATTTCACTTGAAACACTTCACAACATTATATTTGCCAGCAAAAAATGTCTGTCTGTCATCACACTCCATACTACACAACTGCACATACTAATTATGATAAATGAATCATTTCTGCCTTTCTTGACCTAATGCCAAATTACACTCATGCACACCACAAATCAACTAGTCTCTACAGGATTCAGGAATGTTGCCAGATCTGATAAACATCTGATTAAAAACAGAAGCACAATTTTCATTAAACACAGAAATTCATTAAATAAATTACATCCTGTATTCATTTGTTTTGAATTATTGGATTATTACAAAAAAATAACTCACACTTTGAGTGGCAGGCTGATTGCCTGGTATTAACTGAACTGGCAACTACAGTCCTAAAACACAGAGCTGACTGAATTGAAACTTGCATCAGAGCACTTATTTGGAGTGTAAGGACTGTAAGGACTGTAAGGATTATAAGGACTGTAAGGATAGTAAGGACTGTAAGTAATGTAAGGACTGTAAGGATTTTAAGGATTATAAGGATTATAAAGATTGTAAGGACTGTAAGAACTAAGGATTATAAGGATTGTAAGGATTGTAAGGACTGTAAGGATTGTAAGGATAGTAAGCACTGTAAGGATTGTATGGATTGTAAGGACTGTAAGGATTGTAAGGATAGTGAGGATTGTAAGGATAGTGAGGATTGTAAGGACTGTAAGGATTGTACGGATTGTAAGAACTGTAAGTATAGTAAGGTTAGTAAGGATTGTAAGGACTATAAAGATTGTAAGGATAGTAAGGATTGTAAGGACTGTAAAGATTGTACGGATTGTAAGGACTGTAAGGATAGTAAGGACTGTAAGGATAGTAAGAATTGTAAGGACTGTAAGGATTATAAGGACTATAAGGACTGTAAGGATTGTAAGGATTATAATGATTGTAAGGATTGTGAGGACTGTAAGGACTAAGGATTATAAGGATTGTAAGGATTATAAGGACTGTAAGGATTGTAAGGACTGTAAGGATTATAAGGATTGTAAGGATTGTAAGGATCTCAAGGACTAAGGATTATAAGGATTGTAAGGACTGTAAGGATTGTAGGGATTGTAAGGACTGTAAGGACAGTAAGGATTGTAAGGATAGTAAGAATTGTAAGGATTGTAAGGACTGTAAGGAATGTAAGGATTGTAAGGAATGTAAGGACTGTAAGGATAGTAAGGATTGTAAGGACTGTAAGGATCGTAGAGATTGTAAGGATAGTGAGGATTGTAAGGACTGTAAGGATAGTAAGAATTGTAAGGACTGTAAGGATTGTAAGGATTGTAAGGATTATAAGGACTTTAAGGACTGTAAGGATTGTAAGGACTGTCAGGACTGTAAGGACTGTAAGGATTGTAAGGATTGTAAGGATTATAAGGACTTTAAGGACTGTAAGGACAGTAAGGATTGTAAGGACTGTAAAGATTGTAAGGATTGTAAGGAAAGTAAGGATTGTAAGGATTGTACAGATTGTAAGGACTGTAAGGATAGTAAGGATTGTAAGGAATGTAAGGATTGTAAGGATTGTAAGGATTATAATGATTGTAAGGATTGTGAGGACTGTAAGGATTGAGGATTATAAGGATTGTAAGGACTGTAAGGCATGTAAGGATTGTAAGGATTGTAAGGATAGTAAGAATTGTAACGACTGTAAGGAATGTAAGGATTGTAAGGACTGTAAGGATTATAAGGATTGTAAGGACTGTAAGGATTGTAGGGATTGTAAGGAATCTAAGGATTATGAGGATTGTTAGGACTGTAAGGATTGTAAGGACTGTAAGGACCTCAAGGACTAAGGATTATTAGGATTGTAAGGACTGTAGGGATTATAAGGATTGTAAGATTGTGAGGATTATAAGGATTGTAAGGACCTCAAGGACTAAGGAATATAAGGATTATAAGGATTGTAAGGATTGTGAGGATTATAAGGATTGTAAGGACCTCAAGGACTAAGGAATATAAGGATTGTAAGGACTGTAAGGATTATAAGGACTGTAAGGATTGTAAGGATTTTAAGGATTATAATGATTGTAAGGATTGTGAGGACTGTAAAGACTAAGGATTATAAGGATTGTAAGGACTGTAAGGAATGTAAGGATTGTAAGGACTGTAAGATTGTAAGGATTGTAAGGATAGTAAGAATTGTAAGGACTGTAAGGATTGTAAGGATTGTAAGGACTGTAAGGACTGTAAGGATTGTAAGCACTGTAAGGATTGTAAGGATAGTAAGGATTGTAAGGACTGTAAGGATTGTAGGGATTGTAAGGAATCTAAGGATTATAAGGATTGTAAGGACTGTAAGGATTGTAACGAGTGTAAGGACTGTAAGGATTGAAAGGATTTTAAGGACTGTAAGCACTGTAAGGACTGTAAGGATAGTAAGGACTGTAAGGACTGTAAGGATTGTAAGGTTTGTAAGGATTGTAAGGACTGTAAGGATTTTAAGGATTGTAAGGACTGTAAGGATTGTAAGAATTGTAAGGACTTGTGAACGTGTGGTTTGCAGTGCTCAGGTGAGTAGGTGATGCAGGTGCTCCAACAATGACAGATACAAAGTTACGGTTCAAAACAGTTCTTTACTTTCTCCTTGTTCTGTGTTTGAGACCGTGAAATAACAATGCTGTCTCTACCCAAGAATGGGTATTGTCAGCGTTTAATCCATGGGATTCAGTCCCGAAATAATAAAACATAAAACAACACACAACACAGACACGGCCACTTCTCCTGACAGTGTGGGCTCTGAGTGCAGGTGCGGTGCAAGGCAATTACAGTGACAAGTGGTGCAGTGTAGTCGGGGCTTGATGCTGGCCGGTAGCGACAGCACCCGGATCGTGTTAGCCGTCTATCAGTGACACATGCAGACAGTTAGTTTCCACAAAACAAACAAAACACTTAACACTCACGATTGGATTTACATAGTCCATTTCCTTTTTGGTCAATCTTGTAACCACATCAAAGGAACAGATTGCATTGTCACATCCCCTATTATACCCTCCAATCTGTGACTGACACATCGCGTACCACCATTCGCTTTCTGTCACAGGACTGGGACAAGGATTGTAAGGATTGTGTAACAAGTGGCCATACACAATCAGTGGGTCCAGAAGGCTTTATTCGGAAAGCAAATGCTATTAGGAGAGAATAACGCTGTGTTTAATCTTACTTTATTCGGAGAGCAAATTATATTAGGAGAAAATAATGGTGTGTTTAATCTTACTTCCATGTTTCACCCATCGTTCTCTCCTCCTCACTTCCTATATCCCATAGGAGGCTGTGTGGTCCAGTGGTTAAGAAAAGGGCTTGTAACCAGGCGGTCCCTGGTTCAAATCCCACCTCAGCCACTGACTCATTGTGTGACCCTGAGCAAGTCACTTAACCTCCTTGTGCTCCGTCTTTCGGGTGAGACGTAGTTGTAAGTGACTCTGCAGCTGATGCATAGTTCACACACCCTAGTCTCTGTAAGTCGCCTTGGATAAAGGTGTCTGCTAAATAAACAAATAATAATAATAATAATAATAATAATATCCCCCTACATGAAGGTTGTAACCAGGCAGAAGCTGGGCATGAATCGGTGACCCTGCACACCACAAGCAAGAGTCTAAACCACTATGCAAATAACCAGACTTTAATGTGTCAATCTGTCAATAGAAATCAGAAGTAACCACCAAACACTTTTGCAAGTCATTAAATAAAAAAGAATAAACCAGACAAAAGCTAAAATAATAATAATAAATAAAAAATGTCATATTACCTACTACTCCCACAGGGATCACAATTGATCATTCTTGATTGGTTGAGCTATCCAAAAGGAAAGGTAGGCTTTTCAGCTCCTTTTGTTACTTGTTTCCTTACTGTTAGGGTATTTTAAAAACTAAAATACTGACTGTGCTCTTAAGAACATAAGAAATAATGTGAATGAGAGGAGGCCATTCGGCCCATCAATGTTTGCCCAGATTGATCTCAGAAGTTTGTCAAGTTGGGTCTTGAGTCAAATTCCAGCTCCGTGTGAAGTATGCCATATCGTGGGTAAATAGTGAACCAACCATATATTAGGTAAAGACCCTAATAAAAACTAAATGGGAGCCATGGCCATATAATCAGTTCTGGTAGCATTGCATTGTTATGGATACAGCACCAGTCTGTTAGGTGAGGGTGTTTAAATAGGACAGTCCTCATGCCTGTTCTATTATCAGCTACTCATTTTCCCAGATTTCAAAACATTTCAGAAGCTAATTTTGTTTTGTTTTCTGTGGGAGAGGAAATTCTCCTGTCTCACTAGATGGTTGGTAACCCTTTATCAATCAATTAATCAATCTTTATTTTATATAGCGCCTTTCATAGTAGACCACCATCACAAAGAGCTTTACAAGATGCAGCAACAACAAGAAAATCCATAATACTTTAAATACAGAGAAATGCATAATACATGATATACAGTAAAAAAAACAATGCACAATACATTAAATAGTGAAAAATGCATAATATATAACATAGTAGCATAATACATGAAATAGTAGCAGAACAGCAGCTAATAGCAGATATCAGGCTTAAACAGCATGGAAAGCAGGAGAGAACAAATGCTTAACAAATAAAGAGGAAGCCCAAAGTAGGGATGATGAATCACATTTTAATCAACAGGCAAACTTCACCTTCCTGTGTCGTCCTAATGGGTAATCTGGGCCATGACACAGTAGAGAGGATGGTGATGTCTGAATCTCAAAAAATGAGGAAAGCAGTCTGTTTTCAACTATTAACACAACACAATACAAAACAATTCAGATTTCTATAGCGCCTTTCACCACAAGGATACCATAGCGCTTCACACAAAAATGAACAATTAAACCATTCAATTAAAAACAGTCTAATACAAAATGTAATAACATTGAAATTAAAAAATAAACAAAACAAATATGGGTTTAAATGTACAATTTGGGCATTTGATAAAAGTATGGTTTTATAAAAAGACTGAAACTAATATTTCAAATCTGGAAAAAAAAGAAGAATTTTCCTTTAAGTGTGCTGCTTATAATGAATGATCTTCCTTCTTTACATCTGCAAGGATAACAGTGCGGCCCCTACTGTTACCATTAGTATCACAGTGATCCCCTTATCACGATTAAAAATCTCGAGGCTTACCACAATTACTTTAAGTGGGTTTGACTGGCAAGATGAATTTAGTTTTAACTGATTTTGCTTGGAAGCCAATTGGGGAGATCTGGAGCTCAGCCAAGCTCTGTTCTGAGTAAGTGCAGCATATACAGTAACAGGCATATAATAACAGGGCGGAGAATGGTTATTGTTCACCATTAGATCCGCAAAGCTATTGAAACTAATGAACTAGAACTGGAGAAATGGAAAAGTAGCCCCTTGAAGGCTCTTCAGGACACGCCTGGTTACCTTGCAGTGGTATGGCAGTGTGGTGGTTACAGCAATGGTGCGGGACCTGCTGGGAGGATCAAAGCTCTGCCTGTGGGATCCTAGGGAATTCATCAGGAACATGTGCTTCTTAAAACACCTACTTAATATCACTCCTACTCTTATTATAAACACACTGAAATATCCCAGACAGAGTATAATGGGAGTCAATGGGGACAAGCGCCTGATACTATCACCCTGCTTAGTATCACATTCCACTTTATAGCACTCACATTTATCAGTCATACAACTGATTTTCCCTAGACTTAATATCATTTTAGAAAAAAATAAACACACGATTATAAGCTTTACACGTAAGTAAGTTGCTGTTTAGTATTGGATTGGTCCAGATATGGGTTAGGGTTAGAGTTAGGGTAAGGGTTAGGGTTAGGGTTAAGGTTAGGGTAAGGGTTAGGGATAGGGTTAAGGTTAGGGTAAGGGTTAGGGATAGGGTTAAGGTTAGGGTAAGGGTTAGGTATGGTAGCATACAGAACAATGCAATGTGAATGTTTACAGCTTTCTTAGGTTTTTCTTTATTACAATGTGTTGTACATGTACAATATAAATCAACCATATGTTGAAACCCTAACCCTAACCCTAACCCATTCATAATATAAGGTGTCAAATGTGCAGAGACAAATGTTATAAGAAACATGTATTTTAATTTTAAAATGTTATATTTGGTACCACACAAGGTTAAATAAAGTTTAACAGATAAACTACTGTATATACATTGGGGAAATAATGATCACAGCATGTTTTGCCTTGCACCAGTGTACGATGTGTGTCGTAAATGATTGTGTGTAGTAATGTAAATACTGTAATGTAAATGATTGCGTGTAGTAATGTAAATACTGTAATGTAATGTAAATGATTGTGTGTAGTAATGTAAATACTGTAATGTAATGTAAATGATTGCGTGTAGTAATGTAAATACTGTAATGTAATGTAAATGATTGCGTGTAGTAATGTAAATACTGTAATGTAATGTAAATGATTGCGTGTAGTAATGTAAATACTGTAATGTAATGTAAATGATTGCGTGTAGTAATGTAAATACTGTAATGTAAATGATTGTGTGTAGTAATGTAAATACTGTAATGTAATGTAAATGATTGCGTGTAGTAATGTAAATACTGTAATGTAAATGATTGTGTGTAGTAATGTAAATACTGTAATGTAATGTAAATGATTGTGTGTAGTAATGTAAATACTGTAATGTAAATGATTGTGTGTAGTAATGTAAATACTGTAATGTAATGTAAATGATTGCGTGTAGTAATGTAAATACTGTAATGTAATGTAAATGATTGTGTGTAGTAATGTAAATACTGTAATGTAATGTAAATGATTGTGTGTAGTAATGTAAATACTGTAATGTAATGTAAATGATTGCGTGTAGTAATGTAAATACTGTAATATAATGTAAATGATTGCGTGTAGTAATGTAAATACTGTAATGTAATGTAAATGATTGTGTGTAGTAATGTAAATACTGTAATGTAATGTAAATGATTGCGTGTAGTAATGTAAATACTGTCGAAAAAATATCCACAGTTAAAAATTAATGAAGAGTCAGTTTTACAAAACGACGGCCGATACCAACTAAAGGAGGAAAATAAAACTCAATATCTGACAACTGGGTCCGACCGAAGTTACAGAACATGACTGGCATGTACTACAAATAAAATAAAAAAAACAACGTCTTGTTTTAAATAGCAAACTGGTTCATAGTACAAATTAATATAAACTGGAAGATATGACAAGACACCTTGATGTCCTTAGTATCATGACAGCAGGTACTTTGACAGGTGTTTTCTTTGATTTTGGTGGCGCAGTGATACGTGGTTAGCACAGGTGCAGTGATTTGCCTTTGTTCCTAAGTAGTTCCTAATCGTGACATTGCGCTGGATATTGTAACGGCTTGGAACACTGATGAACCAATCAGCATGCAGAATTGTAACAACCCGTTTTATAATGGTAATTAATCTAAACAGAAACACAACAGAGAATATATTATTGTAGATAAGTAATAAGTAAAAAAAAATGAAATAACAGGGATATATGTTCTAATCCATAGCTAACAGAGGCTTTCTGTAGTTCTAGGGGCGATGCTCAGCTCGCTACGCTAATCCTATTGGTTCCTCAACCTATATAGTTCAGGCTCTAAGTCGCAAGCAGCTACTGAACCGTAATCATGGATAATCTACGCAATGATTCTTATGTGTACAACCAACCTGGATCTCCCAATCCTGTCCAGATCCCTCCTACATCTCCATCCGCTTCCCTGTTTGCTCCTCCAGTACCTCCAGACTCCCGTCAGCCTCGCTCTGCTTCACCTTCCACTTTTGTTCAATGCAGTGCAGGAGCTTGCTTACCAGCGGTAGGGTTAGGCTCTCACAGCTCAAAGCTCTTTAACCCCATCCCCGATAATTACACTTTAAGAGACTGGCTTTTTGCCGGTCTCAAATAAAATACAATATACATACAAAATAATAATAATAATAATACAAATAATACATAAATATGCACAAGGGGAGGGCACCCCATCACAACCTTGAATAAACCTTAGCAGAACCTTCAGGGGATCACATCCTTCCCAGCAATGGCAATAAAATAAAACCTGGACACATACTTTATTACACTGGGGGCCTTTCACAAGGCTGGCTGAGTGGTGACGTCAGAACCAGGAAAGGAAACAATTATTTTAAATAACTCGTGCTACACACACCCATTTATATCCTGTGCAGCAACTACAATACACCAGCATTAACACACTACATACAACATAAAACACAAAAATACACACATGGCGGGGCACATTGCCACAGGGCCCGATGGTGATAACTCCACTTTGTCTTATTTAGCCTACATTATTAGAACCAAACAGCCACTCCTGAACTCACAGTCAAGCATGTTAACACAGATTTTTATATACTGCAAAGCAATAAATATCTGCAACCAAAATATTTGGCGAATCACACCCATAAAACCTATTTTGCTCCAGAAATGTTGGCGACCTGTTGCAATATATGAAGTATGTATTGTTAGTGGAATGTGATATTCGTGTCAATGTTTTCGGTATATATACACAAATCCAATATTTGACATTGATATTTGGGTCACTGCATAGCAGTGTCTCTCCTTAGTATCTGACACCATTCTGTGTCCCTGGTTCAGTGATTGTTGGACTTTATATTAAAAAAAAGTGTATCATGAACTGTGGCTTTAAAAAAAAATTCTACAGCATATTACACACAAAAAATATTTACCAGTATAGTATATATACTATTTAAGGTTATCATACATTCATGTTAAGCAAAATTGATTATGACATTATTGTTAAGAAAAACTACAGCCATACCAATTCAGTACGTTATTTATTACTTGTAACTCCATTATTTACTTGTTCTGAAGCCCTGTTTTTACAGTCTTTTTAAACAAATTATAATTATTTACTTTTTTTTAAACAGTTTTCATTATTATTATTATTATTATTATTATTATTATTATTATTATTATTATTATTATTATTATTATTATTATTATTTTATGTCCAATTTGGTTGACATGAAACAGTTTGCTTTACCCAGCTTCTTCCCGCAGTGTTTATTTTTTTTAAATAGTACAGCCAGGATTGAAATCCACTGTGCAGAGAAACGGCTTCACAAGCTGAAGAAAGTGAAAATGATGTGTAAACATGATGACCCCCACTATTAAGGGATGATTAAGCTCCAACCAAAACCCCAAAAGCTTTCTTCAAAACTATTCACTCACTGTTTTTTGCCAGACTCTCATCTATAAGGGCTTTTGAAATATGAGCAGATTGGTTATTCTCCCCACAGGTTAAGCACTAATAGCAGTGTAATTGGCCCATGTTAAATGACAATTAGTGTAACAAAAAGAGCATGACCTTAAGATAAATAAAGGAAAACACAATGGTGATGTCAAAGCTTATAACAACACCCTCTTTAAAGAACAGGTCTCACTTTATTTAAAAGTTTGTTAACTTTTAACAACTAGCTTACTAAAACCTTAACTGGACAGTTAAAACATCAAACATCAGACACCTACTTCGGGATTATCACCTCCAATTCGATCGTATCATTGAAACGTGGTAAAATGTGTCTCAAAGCTCCTTTAAAGATGTTACTGTAGTAATGTTTCGCAAATAGGTCCCACATGGGTGGTTTTGAATGTATAAGAACATGGTGATACAGACATGAATTTCTGTTACCATAAAATAGCATCTGGCAATATACAATGTTAAAGAAAGATCTCAGTTTATAAAGCTTTACATGGCCTTGCTCCTCTGTATCTAAAAGATTTGCTGAGCTCATGTGTCCCAATCTCTTAGATCACAGGATGAAGGTTTGCTCAGTGTTCCATGGATATGATCTCATACACCCCGCGTCGCTCTCTTAGATCACAGGATGAAGGGTTACTCAGTATTCCATGGATATGATCTCATACACCCCGAGTCACTCTCTTAGATCACAGGATGAAGGGTTACTCAGTATTCCATGGATATGATGTCATACACCCCGAGTCGCTCTCTTAGATCACAGGGTGAAGGGTTACTCAGTATTTCATGGATATGATGTCATACACCCCGCGTCGCTCTCTTAGATCACAGGATGAAGGTTTGCTCAGTGTTCCATGGATATGATCTCATACACCCCGAGTCGCTCTCTTAGATCACAGGATGAAGGGTTACTCAGTATTCCATGGATATGATGTCATACACCCCGAGTCGCTCTCTTAGATCACAAGATGAAGGTTTGCTCAGTGTTCCATGGATATGATCTCATACACCCCGAGTCGCTCTCTTAGATCACAGGATGAAGGGTTACTCAGTATTCCATGGATATGATGTCATACACCCCGAGTCGCTCTCTTAGATCACAGGGTGAAGGGTTACTCAGTATTTCATGGATATGATGTCATACACCCCGCGTCGCTCTCTTAGATCACAGGATGAAGGTTTGCTCAGTGTTCCATGGATATGATCTCATGCACCCCGAGTTGCTCTCTCAGATCACAGGATGAAGGTTTGCTCAGTATTCCATGGATATGATGTCATACAGTCCGAGTCGCTCTCTTAGATCACAGGATGAAGGGTTACTCAGTATTCCATGGATATGATCTCATACACCCCGAGTCGCTCTCTTAGATCACAGGATGAAGGGTTACTCAGTATTCCATGGATATGATGTCATACACCCCGAGTCGCTCTCTTAGATCACAGGGTGAAGGGTTACTCAGTATTTCATGGATATGATGTCATACACCCCGCATCGCTCTCTTAGATCACAGGATGAAGGTTTGCTCAGTATTCCATGGATATGATCTCATGCACCCCGAGTCGCTCTCTCAGATCACAGGATGAAGGTTTGCTCAGTATTCCATGGATATGATCTCATACACCCCGAGTCGCTCTTAGATCACAGGATGAAGGGTTACTCAGTATTCCATGGATATGATCTCATACACCCCGAGTCGCTCTCTTAGATCACAGGATGAAGGTTTGCTCAGTATTCCATGGATATGATCTCATGCACCCCGAGTCGCTCTCTTAGATCACAGGATGAAGGTTTGCTCAGTATTCCATGGATATGATCTCATACACCCCGAGTCGCTCTCTTAGATCACAGGATGAAGGGTTACTCAGTATTCCATGGATATGATGTCATACACCCCGAGTCGCTCTCTTAGATCACAGGATGAAGGGTTACTCAGTATTCCATGGATATGATGTCATACACCCCGAGTCGCTCTCTTAGATCACAGGGTGAAGGGTTACTCAGTGTTCCATGGATATGATGTCATACACCCCGAGTCGCTCTCTTAGATCACAGGGTGAAGGGTTACTCAGTATTCCATGGATATGATCTCATACACCCCGAGTCGTTCTCTCAGATCACAGGATGAAGGTTTGCTCAGTATTCCATGGATATGATCTCATACACCCCGAGTCGCTCTCTCAGATCACAGGATGAAGGTTTGCTCAGTATTCCATGGATATGATCTCATACACCCCGAGTCGCTCTCTTAGATCACAGGATGAAGGGTTACTCAGTATTCCATGGATATGATGTCATACACCCCGAGTCGCTCTCTTAGATCACAGGGTGAAGGGTTAGTCAGTATTTCATGGATATGATGTCATACACCCCGCGTCGCTCTCTTAGATCACAGGATGAAGATTTGCTCAGTATTCCATGGATATGATCTCATACACCCCGAGTCGCTTTTTATGAGCAATTTGAGGCGATTCATCATGAAATAAATAAAGATTGATACTGTTTTTGTACATATATTTTTTTTTATCTTACATAATTTTCTGGCTTCAAGTAGCAGGTGGATTTACCCAACCCTGCAGTGAGATCAGAAATAAAGAGACAGGTAAAAGAGTAACAGCTTAACTCTCCCTCAAGAAAAGATTTGAGAGTTAGAGAATAATCTGCAAATTTGCAAACGCGTCCACAAAAGGAAGTATTTTATTTGGCATTCTAGTTTTCTTTGCTGCAGGCATGCAGACTAAATAAAACAAACCTGAGATGTATTGAGTATTCCATTTGCAAGAGTGTATCCAAGAAACACACCCAATACCAGCTCACAGAAACAAAAGAATCTGAAGAAACACAAGGCATCTGAAGACCTCACGTCACTGCAGACTAGCTTCCTAAAAGGAATTGATTTCATTAAAAAAAGGCTCTTGCTTTAATCTTGGTTTTAGTGCTTTAAGTTTTTTTGGAACAATTTGAATCTATACATTTTTTAAGTTTCAAGATAAATGCACCGTGACAAATGTGTTTTACATTCACAGAAGCCCTGCTTGAGAAAGAGCAGGTAAGTAGTGTCTGGCATCATCTCCTGAAATGTGAGGACTGAATGACACCTTCTATGCTTGGGGTAGTCGGTGCCAAAATCAAGATTCACCTGTCATCAGATTTCTAGACAGAAATAACCTGCCTGCCGAGCTAGGCAGGAAGGGGCAGCCCACATTTTATTTAAAATTTCATAACACACAGCACACAGACTCCCCTATCAACTCAAACTCAGCGCCCATAAATGTCTTCGGTAACACTTTACATTAAGTGTCTCCTATTACTGTGAATTTACATAGCAGTTACATGTGTACTTAGACATAATGACAATGTTACTATGCAGAGTTGGAGACAGTTCATGTAAAGTGTTAGCGAGGTTTATTTGGCCACTTTTGATCCAAATTTATCAATCGAGTCTTATTTTTATCATTTGAGAAATATAACCAAACTTAGACCCATTCTCTCCATACCTGACTCTGAAAAGGGAATGCATGTCTTTGTTTCTTCCAGAATATATTATTGTAATGCTCTGTTTACTGGTATTCCTAAACATGTGGTGTCTTGTTTGCAGCTAGTTCAAAACACTACTGCCAGAATTCTAACCAAAACCAAAAAAATGAGCATATTACCCATCTTAGCTTCTTTGCACTGGCTCCCTGTGCATTTTAGAATTGATTGTAAGATTTTGCTTTTAACTTATAAAGCCCCAAATAGATTAGCATAAAGTTTTTTCCAGGAATTGTTGAACTCTTACAATCCAAGTCGTACTCTAAGATCGCAGGATGTGGGGCTGCTGGTTGTTCCGAGAGTGAATAAAGATGTGCGGGAGGGAGGGAGGGAGGACTTTCTCTTGTAAATCCCCAGTGTTGTGGAATGCTCTACCATCTTCAGTCAAAAAAGCAGATAATCTTTCTACTTTTAAAACAGCCTGTGCTAAACCCCATCCAGTCTTACCTCCTGTCTCTTTTCCTGCATCAAATCAGTAATCAGCTAAGACCTATAGACTCAGATGAGGGTATTATAGGTTGCTTGACTCCTGTAGGTAACAAAATGTAGTTCACAAGTTTATCCACGCCCTTCAATCTACAGTGCTGTGGAAACAATCCAGAGTACACTTAACAGGACATTAAAAATCAAGAAAGTGGAGGTGATATATAGCAATGTGGAGGTGATATGTAGCAAAGTGGTCCTTTTATAACAAGTAAGAGCAATCAAGTGCTTAGCCCAGTGTTCTGTAAATACTTTTTTTGAAAATATATTTGGAAACTGTGGTGCAAACCATGCAATGTAAGAAGGGAAACAGTGGTGCAAAATGTGCTTGTTTTTTGTATATCAAACCTTTGATGGGAATAGTTAAAGAAGGCGGCAAAGTCTGCATTTCATATTTTTGATATATATGTGTCTCTCTCTTCTCCTGCAGGAAAGCTGATCAGGCAAGAATAATTATTGTTGAGGTACTGTATCTGGATTTGAACTATAATACTGGAGAGCCAAGACTGACTGACAATTATCTGAGATCATTTCAAATTCTCTCAAATCTTAAAGAAATTGTGACATTTTTCTGTAATCCTAAATATTTAGATAGAGGTTTCCTCTGCCAATGTACGACCTTTCCACCAACATCTGCGCAGATCATTAGACCATAAGAACATAAGACATTTTACAAACGAGAGGAGGCCTGTGACAGAGAGCGAATGAAGCTGAGTCAACAATCTCCCTCCTGACCGGTGAGGGCATGGTATAACTGGATGGATGGTTTGACAGTTCATTCCAGGGTCAGTCGGAAGTCAGCCATCCAAAAAGGGGGCGAAGCCACAATACTAGAAGCCAGCGCCTTACTGCGGTAGGCGATGTGTCAGTCATGGATTGGAGGAGATGTGATTGCACTCGCTTCCAAATGGGGTGTGACTAGGTCTATCAGGGGGTGTGGCCGAACGATCTGTTCCTTTGTTATGGTTATGAAAGGACCTGTAAAGGAGTACAGAAAGAATAGAACCGGAAGTGTTTTGTGATGTTTTGTATTGTCTAATAACTGTTACGTTTGTCATTTATAGACGGTTAACTAATCTGGGAGCTGTCGCTAAAAACCAGTACCCACCCCGGACCACTCGTCACCATTGTTGTCACTATTGACTGTATTGAATCACCACTTGCACAAGGAGCACCACTATTGGACTTGTGAGCGTGTGTGTATAAAATGTGTGTGAACAGCATTATTATTTCAGGACTGTGCCCTGTGTTTTTACCTGCGCAATACACATTGCTGTGTAGAGCCAGGTACTATATTTTAACCCTTTGCAGTCCATTTATTAAGTGCGTGTCAGATGCGTCAGGTCCAATTTATTTTCACACGCGCAGTTAATTTTAGACGCGCTGTTTAAAAGTATTTTTTTCCACAGTCAAACGGGTTTAAAAGGCCCTGCATATCAAAAAGCACTCACTAGGCATCTCCAGCCCCGCCCCACCCTTTACATGACGCTATAGCTTTCACATATGCTAAGAAATAATAATAATAATAATAATAATAATAATAATAATAATAATAATAATAATAGTCGTACATACCGATCAATCATCTCCCGATCACTCGTTTTATCACCAAACTCCTCAATAATGCAATCCAAGACATTATTTTATTACTGTAACATCTCAAAAAAGCTAATGTCCGTGATATTCTCTGAGCGCTGATTCAGTAGCAGTCAGCTTGTTTCCTTATGGCCGCCATTATCTGATGCCAGGGGCAAGTATAACTATTCATGAGATACGCCCTTTTTTTACGGCTTGTCTCGGCTTCTGTCGCACCCACTAGGCCATTGAATGGTTTTCTCGGCTTTTTCCAGAGAAAAAACGACTAGAAACCTGTTTTTTGCGTCTTTTTAAGGGTCCGACATTGGACTGGATAGGAATAATTGCAATGTCGGACCAGGTCCGACATAGGACCGCAAAGGGTTAAGGTTGCCACACCAGCATCCCCACTGATTAAAGAGCTGTGTTTTGACTGTGAACTGTATTAGTGTCTATCAGTCCTGAGCACCGCATCACCACTACAGCTGCGCACTGCAAACCAGTTTGCCACAAGGCCATTCGGCTCATTTACGCTTGTCCGGTTCCTAGCAGCTGATTGATCTCAGAACTTTGTCAAGCTGGGTCTTAATGATCCAAGTGATTCTGTCCCAATATCAGGACTAGATAGCCCATACTATACCACACTATGTATAAATTAAAAATAACCAAGATTTAGCATCGCCCCTAAGACCAAGACCTCACCTCTTCAGTCTTGGGTTGAGTCATATGGAAGCATTGAACTCTTGGAACATTTCTCTCTGTGGTACTCAGGATCACTTACAAAGCACTGCAAAAGTAGCACAATCCCATAAGGAGAGGGATTTGTCATGAAGTAAATTACGCTCTCTGAAATCCTTTCTGCTATGGAAACAAACCCTTTACTATGAGTACAGCCCCATTATCCTAATTGAAAACATGTAATCTGCAGACTGTATTAATGAAGGTATTAGAACATAGTGTTAGGTTTCATTCTTTTATATTACTGCAAGTGTTTAAAAAAGCTGTGTTTCCATCTTTCATTACTTGTAGTAGCCAACTACATTCATTACTTCCACCATCGGTTTGATTATGGCGCATTATGGTGCCTGGGGTTCGCTGCTGTACTTAATTTGTAAAGTGCTTTGACAAGATGATCAGTGCATGTTTAAACTAATGTGTTCCCTTATGTTAAAACTTTTTAACAGCTGCTAACTTTGTAATCTTGTTTGCAGAGGAATGATTTAAGGGCTCTATAACAGGGGAGATCCGTACTGGCTGTCTGACGCATGCATGATCCTGTAGAGGGGATCAAGAGCCCTGTAAGACCTGCCCTCTGAGTGATAGGGAGGCAGATCTTAGGGGGTCGCTTGACCTATAAAAATAACACTTTGTTATTCCTTCCTTCTTGCCCTTGTAGGAGAACCAGAGTAAAGAAACCAGAGAAAGAACGTCAGGGTCTGGAGTGAGAGACCGAAATGTTGTGTGTAGATAGCAGGGGAAGACTGGGCAACCCCAAAAATATAGTGAGGGAATAACAAAACGTAGTGGGGCGTGTGTAGATAGCTGGGGAAGACTGGGCAACCCCGAAAGTATAGTGAGGGAATAACAAAACATAGTGGGGCGTGTGTAGATAGCTGGGGAAGACTGGGCAACCCCGAAAGTATAGTGAGGGAATAACAAAACGTAGTGGGGCGTGTGTAGATAGCTGGGGAAGACTGGGCAACCCCGAAAATATAGTGAGGGAATAACAAAACGTAGTGGGGCGTGTGTAGATAGCTGGGGAAGACTGGGCAACCCCGAAAATATAGTGAGGGAATAACAAAGCATAGTGGGGCGTGTGTAGATAGCTGTGGAAGACTGGGCAACCCCAAAAATATAGTGAGGGAATAACAAAACGTAGTTGAAACCAGAGCCGCATCGAATAGCGACGGTTGTGGGAAGCTGCAGGACGCAGCAACTTTCATTTGTAGTTTTATTAACAGTGTTTTATTTTCCTTTGTGCATTCTATTTTGATTATTATTTCCGCACCTGCGAGTGTGCTGGAACTGAACAAGGAAGGAAGGTTTTACCATCGGTGCACCCCAGTGGTGTGTTCAGCTCCATTTCTGTCTCCTGTGTCAGTGAATTCCCCACACCCTCTCACAGGCTCCATTGTACATAAACCTTTATATCAATCTATAATAATCCTATTCAATACATGTGCACTTACACATAATTACAATGTTATTATGCATAGTTGCAATGTACTTAACGTGAAAATCTTTTTGCACTATATATGGAAGTACACAGTTGCATCAGAAAAGGGTTACGGTTATATAGTGCAAAATGATTTTCACATTAAGTACATTGTAACTATGCATAATAACATCTAATTATGTGTCAGTACACATGTATTTAATAAGCAACTACTATGTAAATACACAGTTATTAGAGACACTTAATGTAAAGTGTTACCCAATACCTAGGAGCAGAGGACATGGTTAAGTGGAGACAGGCTTACTACAAAGCACCTAGATGACTTACTGTATAAGGTGGTTTACATCAGGGGTTCTCAACTGGGGGTCAGGCTCCTCTCTGATGATACAGAACTTCCTTCAACAAGTTCAACTGTAAGGGCTGAAGAACAGTACTAAAGCCGTAATGAAATCCACAACTACAGTGGATAAAAAGCTTGTAGTGTCATTGTACATAGTGGTGCAGAAAATTGTTAAAGCAAAAAAAACGCATATGATTGGTGAGGAGTTGATAATGCTGTGTGCCATTGAAATTTTAAAGTAAATGTTTGGAGAGCAGAAGGCCAAGCAACTGGCAAAAATACCAATGTCAAATGACACTGTCAAACGACGGATCGATTTTATGTTGGAAGACATAGTTTCGCAGTGCATTGATCGGCTCATTGACATTTCATCAAACAGCTCCCTCAGAACCAAGTTAAATGAAATGTTGCTGGAGGCATTTTGGTGTGAGTTCTCAGATGAATACAGCACTGCTTCTTCTGCAGCACTGAAAGTGTTGGTCCCATTCAGCACAACCTATTTATGCAAAACCGGATTTTCGGTCATGCCAGCGATGAAAACAGAGTACTTGGCGAAGATACCTCCACGTCTTGACAGGCACTGTGTATATATATATATATATATATATATATATATATATATATATATATATATATATATATATTGTGAGACAGCACGGAGGGGGTTAAATCCTCCCTGCAGAAAAACATGTGCGTAGGCACATTTTTGGTTAGTTTTTTAAATTGTTTTATTGTTAATTATCACCTGCTCCTGGCTATTATTGAAAATTAGAGTCAGGTGCAGGGTATTTAAAGAGCAGACTGGCCAGGCTTCACACTACCTTTTCTCTTTGTTTTACACACACAAGCACAGTCGGGCTTCCACACACATCAGCAGCCCTGAGCAGACTGACTGTTCTGACACAATATTATTAATAACTAAACATGGCCTTAGACAAAACACATTTGTGTCAGCTGGAGTCAGTTCAATTCTGTGTGCTTGACTTTTACGACTTATGTGTGTTGGGGTCACAAGTGGGACTGGTTAGAAGCAATTTCACGTGTGTAAATGGTACTTACATGATGATGATGATGATAATTAAGGCTTTTTTTCACAGTTATCACAGATTTCACAATTTCTGTGAAATATGTTGTATAATAACTGTAGAAATGCAATTTTCTTCTGCTTTAATAAATAGTATGTTTCATTGTGAAATATATATATAAAAATACAGCCCAGATTATTATTATTATTATTATTATTATTATTATTATTATTATTATTATTAAGAACAAGTATATGTTTTTATTCTGATGTTCAATTTTTACTGTGAGGACTATTTCAAGTTGATCATTTTATTCACTGTGCGCATCGATCGTGAATCTGCTCCTGGCTCTTGCTAGACTCGCCATCTAAGACCAGGAAGCGTAAGATGATCGGGGAGGGTCTCTTTGACTGTGGGGCCATGTTCAGGGCCCTTGCCCGATCCAGGGTTAATTTAGAGCACGCCCACGCGGAGTCCGCTGGCGACATGCCATCATTTGTCGACCAGTGGGCTCTGGGGGGCGTGCTCTGTACCACCTCCCCTTTTGTATTAAACATTTAATTTACAGTCCTTTTACCGGTTTTTTTCTGTTAAATTAGTTATCGCCCAGTCTTGTTAGCACCCCTTTATAGGGGTGCTAAACTGAATTTTTCTCCGCCGCCTTTGGCGTCGGTGTACCGGCTGCCACTGGGCAGTCGGTGTAGTCCGCCCTCTGGGCAATAAATAGGACTATGCGCATCGAACCAGCCAAAATTGAGGAACTTGACTCAGACTAACACAGAAGCTCATTCGGAGCTTCTCCTAATTTCCGATTATTAGCATCTGCTACTTATCAAAACATGAGACTCTGCAAGACACCTGTGTATGTCTGCTGGATTAACACCTATGCTGTGTTTTATTGATCCAGAGAGCTCAGATGAAAATAATGCTGTACTGTAGTTCATCCCGAACAATCGAATTGAGATACTGAAAAACAACTTTCGGGCATACAAACAATATTATGAGGTAAATAAAATGGAAATCCTTCACACTTTCCAGGGATCCATATAAAGGTAATTAATCATGCATTAAATGACTCAAAATCATTGATGTGAAAAATGCAACTTATTAAATTTGCAAACGACACAAAAATCTGTTCAATCGCTTGGTTTGTGTTTTTAAACCTAGAAGTACTGTGAAGAGAACGTAACAGTATCGTGAGTGTTTTTTTGTTTGTTTGTTGTGTCTGTTAGTAATTGTCTTGTTTGTGAATCACCAGACATCTAACACGATTCCGGAGCTGTCACCTTGGGCCAGCACAAAGCCGGAACAGCACTTCACCACTGTCACGAAATAAACTGTATCACACACCACGAGCACTACAGCACACACCCAGGACTGGTGACCGTGTTTGTACAATATGGGAAAGATACGTGTATTTATTATTTGGGACTGTAACCCGTTGATTTATTTCCAGTGCATTACACATTGTTGTGTATTGCCTGGAGTTATTGTTTGGTCACCAGACCAGGATTTTAATCAATGAAACCTGTTTCCAGCTGGATTACAATTCTCTGTTTGTTCATTGCACACTGTATCACTCCTACACCTGTACACAATCAGCCACTTTGCCACAGGGAGATACTGAAATTGAAGAAGGAATCTATGAAAAAGACCTAGGAGTTTATGTTGACTCAGAAATGTCTTCATCTAGGCAATGTGGGGAAGCTATAAAAAAGGCCAACAAAATGCTCGGATATATAGTGAAGAGTGTTAAATTTAAATCAAGGGAAGTAATGTTAAAACTTTACAATGCATTAGTAAGACCTCATCTAGAATATTGTGTTCAGTTCTGGTCACCTTGCTATAAAAAAGATATTGCTGCTCTAGAAAGTGCAAAGAACTGCAACCAGAATTATTCCTGGTTTAAAAGGCAATGTCGTATGCAGACAGGCTAAAAGAATTGAATCTATTCAGTCTTGAACAAAGACTATGTGGCGATCTGATTCAAGCATTCAAAATTATAAAATGTACTGAAAATGTCGACCCAGGGGAGTTTTTTGATCTGAAAAAAAACAAGTACCAGGGGTCACAAATGGAGATTAAATAAAGGGGCATTCAGAACAGAAAATAGGAGGCACTTTTTTACACAGAGAATTGTGGGAGTCTGGAACCAACTCCTCAGTAATCTTGTTGAAGCTGACACCCTGGGATCCTTCAAGAAGCTGCTTGATGAGATTTTGGGATCAATAAGCTACTAACAACCAAACAAGCAAGATGGGCTGAATGGCGTCCTCTCATTTGTAAACTTTCTTATGTTCTTCTTATGTTCTTAAGAACATACAGAACTTTCAACATAGGTTACTAACCATTACTCTGAGTAATTTACCAACTTTAGAAAATCAGGCCCTAAGTATGTCTAATTACTGTTTGTTTACATAGCAGTTACATGTGTACTTATACATAATTATGTTACAATGGGTCAGAATAATGGACACAAATTCAAAGGGCATAACAATAGGAGCATGCTATAGACTGCCAAATTCAGACGCCAAGCAAAATAATCTGTTATACAATGACATTAGAAATGCATGTAGAAAAGGAGAACCTATACTAATGGGGGATTTCAACTTCCCCCGTATAAAATGGGAGAACCCGGTGGGTAGCACGACGGACGAAATTTAAATGGTGGAAATGACAAATGACTGCTTCCTAACGCAATTTGTCAAGGCACCGACTAGAGGGTGCTTGCCTGTTTTGTTCTCTCTTCAATCGCTGGTGTTCCTGCCTGGTCTTTGTTTACACTGGCGTCTTTCACCAGCGTCACTGGGTATCCTCTCTCCGGCCACCCGAATGCATAACCAAGTGCAGTACTTATGGGCCGAGCAATCCCCCAACACACCCTCTTCCCCACCTCTCTGTGTCCCTGCCATGACTGACAGGCGGATCTACAAGGCTGCTGCCCCCTTCCTGCAGTACCACGCATGCACCAGAGAGTCAGCACAGACCCCCTCCTTACACACTACACTATGCAGAGTTACAATGTACTGAAAGTGTAAATGTTTTTGCAGGATATATGTAACTACATAATTGTATCAGAAAAGGGTTAGGGTAAGTGTTAACGTTAGGGGGATTAGGGATAGGGTTAGGATTAAGGTTAGGGGGGTTAGGCTAGCGCATGCTCACATTGACCTTGCATGGGATTCCACAGAGCCCTAACTCACTGACATCTGCCTGCCATGATTGCAGGTCTACCACTGCTTTTCACTTCTTCTCTGTAGTTTTAGGGAGTTATTGCGCCGAGGGACTTTCTAAATTCAATTTCGAAATTGGGGAAAAAAACTGGATAATTGAGTACAAAAAAAGGTTGGGTCTATTGCTGGTGTCTCTCATACCTAGTCTCGTTTCACGGGTTCACTCAGTAACAAAAGTTTTATATAAAAACAGGTGATTGGCATCATCTGTGATCTTGACCTGGAAGTCAGATGTCAAAGGTTGCCCACAATCTCTATGGAAGTGACCTCTATGACTTTCTTGGCAGTTGCACGACAGACTGGAGGAATCGTTTTAATATACTGTGAATGGTAGATGATCAAAAAAAACTTGTCTGTGTGAGTTCACGCATTTTATTTTAGTTTTTTGTATGGGTGTCCCACCCTATATATATATATATATATATATATATATATATATATATATATATATATATATATATATATATATATATGTATTATTATTATGATGTATTATGTATTATGTTTTACAGGACGGGGAAAACTCGTCCACCATTATTTGTTATTGTTTTAGTACCTCTCATGAGAATGCATGACTGTCGGCTAGTAATTACTGAATTAGCTGACAGTCACACAGATTTATTAAACGTGCAAAATGTGGCCGAGGGGTTAATAAGATAATTGATAGCTAGCTAAAACTTGAGGGCGACGTGGGACTGGCTGACGGACCCTGAAGGGTTGATGATGAGGGACCTCCCGAGGGTGATTGACCTGCAGCTCCCGCCTCCACCACCAGAGGGAGACTACCTGTTGATCCCAAAACCACCACAACCAGAGGAGCTGAAGCTACCTCTCGAGGATCAGCTCCCGCCATCGCCTCCCAAGGATCCTCCTGGTGCTGCCGAGCCTGCACCGCCTAAGGCTGCCGAGCCTGCACCGCCTAGGGCTGCCGAGCCTGCACCAAATAGGTCTGTCGAGCCTGCACCGCCTAGGGCTGCCGAGCCTGCACCAAATAGGGCTGTCGAGCCTGCACCGCCTAGGGCTGCCGAGCCTGCACCAAATAGGGCTGCTGAGCCTGCAACGACTAGGGCTGCCGAGCCTGCACCAAATAGGGCTGCTGAGCCTGCAATGACTAGGGCTGCCGATCCTGCACCACTTAGGGCTGTCGAGCCTGCACCGCCTAGGGCTGCCGAGCCTGCACCAAATAGGGCTGTCGAGCCTGCACCGCCTAGGGCTGCCGAGCCTGCACCAAATAGGGCTGTCGAGCCTGCACCGCCCTAGGGCTGCCGAGCCTGCACCAAATAGGGCTGTCGAGCCTGCACCGCCTAGGGCTGCCGAGCCTGCACCAAATAGGGCTGTCGAGCCTGCACCGCCTAGGGCTGCCGAGCCTGCACCAAATAGGGCTGTCGAGCCTGCACCGCCTAGGGCTGCCGAGCCTGCACCAAATAGGGCTGCTGAGCCTGCAACGACTAGGGCTGCCGAGCCTGCACCAACTAGGGCTGCTGAGCCTGCAACGACTAGGGCTGCCGATCCTGCACCACTTAGGGCTGCTGAGCCTGCAACGCCTAGGGCTGCCGATCCTGCAACACCTAGGGCTGCCGAGCCTGAACCGTCTAGGGCTGCCGATCCTGCAACACCTAGGGCTGCCGAGCCTGAACCGTCTAGGGCTGCCGATCCTGCAACACCTAGGGCTGCCGAGCCTGAACCGCCTAGGGCTGCCAAGCCTGCACCACTTTGGGCTGCCACGTCTGTACCGAATAGGGCTCCCAACCTGCACTGCCTAGAGCTGCCGAGCTTGCACCACCTAGGGCTTCCGAGGCTGCAACGCCTGGGGAGGCTTGTTCGCCATTGCCTGGGGAAGCTAGTTCACCATTGCCTGGGGAAGCTAGTTCACCATTGCCTGGGGAGGCTAGATCGCCATTGCTTGTTCGTCATCACTTGGTGATGCTTGTTCATCATCACCTGGGGATGCTTGTTCGCCATCGCCTAGGGGGACCTGCTTGTCATCACCCGGGGCTTTGTTGTATCCAGCAGCAGCATTTGCACTGCTGGAAATCTGGGTCCAGAGCCCAAAAGAAGGGAGCCGTCGGCTACAGAAGGGGGTGTCCTGCACTGAGAGCAGCATGGCCGCTGCTAGCACTACCGCCACTTCTGGAATGCGCAACATTGCTGTCAGCCTTTCCGCTGCAAGCAGTGCCATGGGAAGAGGACCTCGCCCCGCTGACAGCATTGCTGCTGTTAGCCTTGCAGCTACCAGCATTGCCACTGGCAGCCTTTCAGCTAGATGCACTGAAAAATATCAAAATGTTTGTGCACTTGGATTACTATGTCAGGTTCTTCAGAATTGTATCATGCTGTATTATCCTTCCCTTTGTGTTAGCATGCTTTTACACTGCATAGCTGTTTAGTATGCTTTGCTGCACATCATAAGCGTTTCTTATAGAATCTCTAAATACTAATAGAATCAGAGCAGAACAATGCCTCTGAATGTTTTTTATGGACTTCTTTGTGGGAAAGGTATTCTGTTGTCAAGACCTGGAAAAACTTTCTTTGTGCATTTGTTTTAATTCAGTTAATTAGGTCGCTGCTGTGTAAAGTACTTCAGGCCAGTGCAATTGACAGTGACATTGGTATTTACTTTAAACTGTTGCCAAACTTGTTATAATGTTATGTGTAGTTGCTTTTAGTGGTTTATCCTTATTACGGCACATCCAAACTAGTGGGTTGTGGTTTGTAGTAAACTTGTGGCTTTCAAATACACTGTCACTATCATGCAGCAAATAAGACTGCAGCTTCCTCAATGCTAGTCCCTGGACTCCTATGGAAAAAAAGATTATCTCTGAGATTCCAAAATAAACTGATTTTATCCGACAGGGAAACAGTAAGACACGGGACCCTTAGAAAAGTTTACACTGAATTGTGTCATGGTATTGTTGCAGTTTTCCCATGGCTATACTGTGAATTCACCATAGTTTACTCTGGTTTGTCACATTTATTAATTTACTTTACCATATCTTGATGGTCTTTCCAATGATTGTCTATGCTTTACATTCTTTCACTATGATGTATTACTCTTTGCTTCTACTATGGGAAACTTTTATAATGATGGAAAAAGGATGATAATTGAGCTTTCAAAATAAACAGATTCTATACAACAGGGAAACAGTAAGACAGATTAACTAAAGTCTATAGTGTCTATAGCATATTAAGATGGTCTTGTTTAAGTTTAAAATATTAAAATATATCTATACACCAGCAAATGAATGTACCAAGGTTATGAAAATCAAAAAGAGTACTTGAGTCTCTGTCTGGAATAAATGTGTTCAGTATGTAAAAATATTTTAAACAGCAGCGGTGGGGAGGGTGTTCACAGCAGACAGATATCAGAAGCATCCATTGGGACCACATGTGCAATTCAAGAATACTGTTCACATGGAAATATTTCTCTTTTACAGGATACTGCCATGTAATAACTAAGTAGCTGACGTCTCTGAAGCAAAAATAGCCTTCTGATTGTTACCAGCGTTTGAGCTAATCAAATATGATGAATATTCAAGGTCTGTGTAAATATTTCTGGACAGCTCTAAGAGCATCGCGGAGTGCCAAACACGTCATGGTTTGGTACTGCTCCACTCTAGCGAGAGAACAGTATTCCGAAGAAACATGTCAGCTGAACTTTTCACCTGTGGTCAAATCAGGTGGCACATTTTCCCCAGAGGTCAGCGAAACCTGAAAGTAATTGACCATCTCAGCAGGGGAGGCATCCCGGAGGAATACAAGATTCCCGTTAAGGTTTTCTTTTTTTTTGTCTTGGTCTATAAACTCTTCCCAACCCATAGTAACCCAGGCATGACTCATGGCACATCTGGTAGCCAGATGCAGGCCTGCTTGCAAGTCTTTTTCTCTCTCACTGCCACTGCATAGAAGAATGGTTCCAGCTACCTCTGTTTATCAATCGCCAGGATAGCACTCAGCACAGCCAGAGGACTGCTTTTCCTGCCATTGACTGTCAACTCTTAGGACTTGACCTCTTCCCTAAATTATTATTATTATTATTATTATTATTATTATTATTATTATTATTATTATTATTTAGCAGATGCCTTTATCCAAGATGACTTATAGAGACTAGAGTGTGTGGACTATGCATCAGCTGCAGAGTCACTAACAATAATGTCTCACCCGAAAGACGGAGCACAAGGAGGTGAAGTGATTTGCTCAGGGTCACACAATGAGTCAGTGAGTGAGCCGGGACTTCCTGGTTACAAGCCCTTTTCATGATCCAGCTGTGTGAGTAAACTACTGAGACCTGCTTGAGCACTTTGAACCTCTTCTAGTTGTGAGAGATGACAGGGTCAGTCGCACCTCAGCAAGCCCATTTATCACTAAACCAGTGACACAATCATTGCTGCCTTCACTGTAAACATTGCATTTGGATTGCTTTCCTAGAATACAGACCCAGCATGAAAATAAAGGGGTATAGAAATGGAACAGACCAATTCATGATTCTTTGGATCCCTTAATACAGGATAGTAAAAGCATGAGAAAGCATTGGTAAGCATTGTAAAGATTTATGGTTAAGAATATTGATAGACATGGCAAACCAGGCTACACTATGATAACTGCACTGAATAACCATGGGGATAGCATGGTAAAACTGCAAACATACCATGCAAAAATACCATAGTACATTTTTTATAAGGGATCATATTGATTGTCCAAACACAGCCCCACATTTTAAAAACATATAGGGCCATCTGATGTAAAGGCAAAAATCTATTGATGTGCTGTTAAGAATGTCAGTTTTATATTTAGATTGATTACAAATGAAATGTACTGTATATATTTTCAGTTCATCTAAAACATACATTTTTGCATATCAAATGGATGGTGTTTACCCTTAAAATACCTGTTTGTTTTGCCAAATTTTAAATAAATAACTAAGTAATGTAATTCAAGGTATACGCACTAGGCAGTCTCAAGCTGCAACATTAACATTGATGTTTTGAGTAAATTACAGACTGGAAATGCTTTACAAATCTAACCTCAAGAAAATGTTTAATTTCTGTTTTGATTTAGATAATGTGTTAATGTATTAGCTTTGTATGTATTAACCTATTCAAATTAAATAATAATAATAATAATAATAATAATAATAATAATAATAATAATAATAATAATAATAATAATAATAAACATTAAATAAAACTGTCCACACTAGACAGGTGAGCTACTGGAAGGACGAGCTGCGTCTATCGGGTACACTCTACATCAAGACAAAAGGGGACGAAACAAAAATGTTTTCCAGTTGCTGGTCCTCATATCTTTGTACTAAATCCTGAAACAACGGGCAGGATTTTCAAAACATCGTAAATGATAACGCCAGTGTTAATCAAGAAATCGGTATGTAGCATTGATTTTGGCATTTTCAAGCGGTCGTCCCTAATGTGATTTCCGAAATTATGTTGATCTTAACGAGCAGTCACTCTTTTGACTATTTCTTTTGTTTGCGTGGGAATTTAAAAGCAAATCCGTGTTAATTGTCATTTGCACTTTGTTTTAATTAATTTAAGTATATAACTCAACTTGGAAAAGACATTTAACAGGCCATGTCTGTGACGCAGATGATACAGGGAGTGTACAGGACCAGGGTTAATTTCTTACAGACTATCTAGATAATTCAATATTTGTAGTTATGACAATATTTTAACCTTTTCTATACTTCTGGTTATGAATGCGATTTATTTACTTATTTGAACCATTTGTTGTATTGCTAAAATGATATTGTGTTATGTGGTCCCAGTATAATGTTACTGCCAATAAATTATCATTGCATACATACATTGTATGCAGGGTTGCCAACTGGCTCCAGAATTTACGCACACTTTAAGCCAGGTCACTCTAACCTTAAATTAATTGATTTTATTGAACATGTAACGGGAGTGTACATTGCGTGAGCTGTCGCTAAAATAATGGAATTGTTTTGCTAACTATTACTAAAAGCACACACCTGTCTGGGGGCGGGAATTACTTCCTGTGAGGATCGTTTACATCAATCAGACCTATACAGCTTGCTGATTTGCCGTATTTGTCTGACTGGGGCGGGACTGTGCAAAGCAGAAATAAGTATTACATTAATAGAAACTTAACCCCAAGGTTAAACGAGAGAGTGCGGGTGAGTGCAGAATTCTCTATAACTACGGAATTGCACAATTTTGATACATATTGTTTACCATATAACATTTCAAGCAATATGATTTTAATACATGTTATGATGTTCTCCGGATAGAATTGCCACTGCAATTAAACAATTGAACACATTTATTGAAGCCGCTCACACAATTCACACCCACTTGTTGATTTAACATCAATTCATTTGTGGTTTAGTGTTGAGTTAAAAAACCTGACCTGCCTCAAAGTGTCCGTAGATTCTGGAGCCAGTTGGCAACCAACCCTGATTATATGATAGCTGACATCTACTGTAGATTTTATTTGAATTATACAACTGAAATCTTGGTATAGAAAACGGCATATTAGATATTACAATAAAGTTTCTTTGGGTGATTGCGGATTTGCAATGCATCCTTGGCTTTTAACACCTGCGTTTTCTACACAAGAATGAAGAACAGGCATCAAAGACACACAGCGATGCACCAGGAATGTGATCGAGATCATTGACATGGAATTTGTCTAAACGTATTTTGTAATGTTGTCAGACTCCCCCCACACTTTTTGTACAATGTACACTTTCACCTTCACACGTTTGTATGCATATAAAATGCTCTTATAATACTGTAAGAGTTCAGTGGCTACTTCTAATCATGCTGAGTTTATTTATCGCGGAGGCAAGCAAAGAGTACCAGAGAAAATGCATGATTAGAGGAATTCACCGAACAATTAATTATAAACAAATTGTTATTGGGTTAGGGAGTTAGCAACTAACAACTACAAACACAAATGGCACGTGAAATGTATGTATTTATAGCCTACAATCATACATACTAAAATACATAAAAGTAGATGTTATCATTAGAAAATAAATTCCAACCAATATACATAGATGGCTTACATTATTATTTTTTTATCTAAAAAAGATTGAAAAATGCACATTAAAACAGTTGTAAATAGTATATCCCCCCGAATGAGTGTAAATGACTAATGGAGTTGAATTTTATTTATTTTTTTAATCCGTGCCTTCCGAATTTTACCCACACACCAGATAGTTGTAAATAAGCATTTTATATATGAGTGTTCTAAATAAATGTACATTCTGCATGACAAAATGCACAATTTTAAATGAAGTTTACAAATTATACACAACATAGATATTCCCATTATTTTCTATTTCCATTTGGCTGCTGCTCGCTGGTGAGAGAGCTGTCTCGCTGTACGCTAGTAGTTTCCATAACAGTGAATTATGCTTCCATTCATTTTTCTTGATCTCGTTAACATGCATTTTGATTAACGAGTTCCCCTTATCTAGTCGTTGAGACAGGAAGTGATGTAGGTGACCTGTGACAATTAAGCTTTTTAACGAGAAATGCGTTCATTAACGACCTCATCGACTCAATTTCAAAGCATTACAGATTGACTTAATTAACACATTTAGTTTGAAAGTCACTTGCTACTAAAGCTCTCGTTACTATACCACAAGTTTCATACAATAACACGGGTGTTTGAAAATTCTGCCCAACATCCTTTAAAATACAACTCCCAAGCACCTTGTAACTACATTCCAAAGCTTAGTTAAAATAAAGCCGTAAAACTACTTCAAACACATCTCTAAAGCAGTCACACCAAAGGAGCCTTGTAAACAAATAGCTCTTAATAAAATGCACATGGTGCCCGAACTTACTGCCAAGAACATAATGGTCCTCCTTTTTATCAGAGTTCATGAAGGACAAAGAGAAATGACTCAGGTTCCTTAGTAACTGGAAGTCAATGGATATGGCTGGACTTCGGACATGCGAACATGCAGGTGTAACAGGGCGTAGGCTGGGCGTGAACCAGAGACCCTGTGCATTGCAAGCGAGCATCTTAATCACAATGCAAAAGAGCCAGGCTCTTCTGCATACGTGGTTTTAGAGATTTTAACTTGATCTCATCTGACTGAAAGTGGGGCACAATCCGTAGCCAGTCTTTTCCACTGATGTGGGTACAGAGAGTTCACCAGAACGAGTAATCATTAAGATTGACCCCATGAAGTGTTTAGGGACCAGGAAGCAGTCTTATATACAGGCAAAGATCTTCAACTGACAAACAGGTTCTAGTGCTAATAATGTAATGTGGTAAGAAAACCGATGTTACATCCTTGGTTAGCACTCCAGTACATTTTTGTGCAGTAAATCATTTGCAGAAAATAAATCCTTACTTTCAGAGCGTTGGGCTCTATCCATTTGAAGCCGTTAGTAATCGTCAGGCATAAAGCCACTCCATGTTCATCCCGAGTACAACAGATTAATTTACAGGAATAAAAAACTGAAGGAATTTCCCTAATAAACACGAAGAAACTATCAAAACATATATTATAATGTGCATTTAGAAAAAATAAGTCACCATTTGGCTGGAAAAAAAAGAAACTGCTATATAACAGTTGTTATTCAAATCTGAACACCATGGGTCACCAAGAGGTGGCTGTGAAGAGAACAAGATTGAGATGTGGGCACCTTCTGTCCTCTGTGTTTCATCAACTAGCCCACGACACCTCAAGAGGGCTCGACAGTGATTCTGGCATCCCAGCCTCACCCCCCTTCATCCTCCACTCAACTCAGCTCAGCTTACTTACCCGTACATTAGCATTGCGTTCTTTCTATTGTACGTATAAAGCCTTACATGGCATGGCAACTGCATACACTGCTGACTTGATTGTCTCCTACGCCCCCTCCCGAAATTTACATTCTTCAGAGGCTGGTTTGTTGATTGTTCCGAAATCTAGGCTGCACACTCAAGGGGAAAGGGCTTTCAGTGTCTATGCTTCCAAAATTTGGAATTCCCTCCCAAATATTGTAAGAAATTCAGACACTGATTTTTAAAACTCATCTTAAGACATACTTATTTGATTTGGCTTTTGTATAAATCTCTTTTTTTTCCTCTGTGAAGTGCCCTGGGATACCTGTTATGAAGGGCGCTATATAAATGAAATGTTGTTGTTGTTGTGTTGCTTGAGATCCCCAGCCAGAATCTTTCCATCTCAACCACAGCCAGTTGCTGTTCCTTTCTGCTGCTTCAGATAAGCTCTTCACTGTGCGACACAACTTTTGGCCACTGAACCCGACATCTCTGAGAAACCAGGTTGTAGAGTGTGCCACAAATCCTCAATAACCCACCTCCACCGAGTAAACCTGGACTCTCCATCCTCGCTGTTCCGCTTCAGAAGCTAGTTGAGCATACCGCAGTTTCTTCCTCTCATACGCCTCACCCACAGCATCCTCCCATGGCACTGTGAACTCTACCAGATGAACAAGGCGTTCTGAACCAGACCACAGGACAATGTCTGGTCAAAGGTTAATGGTGGCAATCTCAGGTAGAAAAATAAGCCATTGATCAACATCTGCCAGCATTTTCCAGTCTCTAGCAGCTTCCAGTTGTCCTGGATGAGGCTTGGTTTTAGCACCTTTTCTTGGTGGTTGCTCTCTTGGATGGAGGAATATTATCTTTAGTGTATAATGCTTTGATGGAACTGGTGGCAACTTACTGGTCATGTTACGCTTGTCTTCCAATGCTATGGCCAAACATCACAGTACCTGGTCATGGTGCCAAGTAAACCGTCCTTGGCTAAGAGCCACCTTACATCCTGTGAAAATGTGCCTTAATGTTGCAGGTGATGATGATGAACAGAAAGGACATGAGGGATCCTCACCCACCCTGAGGTATAGGTTCTGTGGTGATGGGAGAACATCATATGTTGATCTGATGAGGAAACTGATCCTGTTCTGTTCCATTGTCCATAGGTCTTGCCAGACGATCTTGCGTTGTTCCACACTACCCCATCTCATCCATTCTCCCTGCTTGGCCTGGGAAATGGCCTTTACACACCTCATCCTCTCCTCCTGCTTTTGCACCTCGTTGACTAACAGCTTCCTCCTTTGAGCTGGGGGACCAAGACCCCCTCTTCCATTCTGAACTTGCCCCATAATATCACCGATTCGAAGGGCAGCCTTTGCATCTTCCACAGCTTTCTTTGCCGCCCACTTTCTTCCAGTTTTCAACACAGGTGCAGCCTCCCTTATGCATTTGTCGCATGAATCTACTAATGTAATTTCCAGTTGGACTTTGGCGCACTGAAGTAGTGTGGAACTACCAATCATTTCCTGATGTATGAACTGTTTAAAGCTTCCAGCTTCTCAACTGTTGTCAAAGAAACCTTGTACACAGTCAGTAGCCACAGCAGCCTTGGCAGTAGACCAAACTAAAACCATCAGAGTTTCAGTTTGCCCGGAAAAGTGCTGCTGTCTATGCTCTTCAACCCTTCCAATGCTTGTTGTCTAACTTCTCCCACACAAACTGTGTCTTTTAGATCACCGTCGTACCATCTCCCAAAACTTTTCACTGGCTTCTCAGACACTGTTGGTATTGCCTCACCATTAATATAGAACCTTTTATCTGCTACTTTACCTTTAATTATAGAGATGTTCCTTGATTTAGTGGGCTTGAATTGCATTCATGCCCATTCAATGTTATTGGTTAATTTGCCCAATAACCGATTAGTGCAGGCTACTGTTGTAGTCATGGTTGTCATGTCATCCATGTATGCTTGCATCCTGCCATTATTCCAACTTCTAGGCATTGCCATGTAGTGCTAAATTATGAATTTGAATCAAATTTGAATCAAAAAATCAAATGCTGCCCAAGGAAGTTCATATGGCACTGAACCATATGCATTAGCCAAATCTATGAATGTCACATGGAGCTCCTTCCTCTCCTTTTAAGCTGATTGAATTTGTTAGCAGATCACACTGATGTGTTCTAAGCATCCTTGGAAACCTGGAATGCCTGCTTTTTGTACTGAAGTGTCAATGAAGCAGTTCTGCAGTTCTTTAATCGGTAAGTTGACAATTTCTGAGCAATAATGCTGAAGAAAATCTGGCCTTCTACGTTTAATAGGGAAATAGGGCGAAACTGACTGATGCTTATAGAATCTTTTTCTTTTGCTATAAAGACTCCATCGGCTCGGCGCCATGCTTTCTCCAGCTCAAACTTAGATGATTTTTAGTGTGCCATTTTTCTCACTGGTAATAACTTTACAAATTTGAATGGATCTTTATAAAAGTTAGTTCTCGCACGCTCCTTCTTTTCAGCTCTGCACAATGTTGCAAGATTATCTTTTATGACCCTTTGTAACAGATTGAGTCCCTCCTTCTGACTTTGTTCTGCTCTTCTCCATTGCTTCCTCAGCTGCCTCCTTTCTCTAACTAAGCGTTCAATGTCCTGCTGCCATCTAGACTTTCCAGGAATAGTTTGCACTTTTTCCTTCCTTTTTCAACTCCAAACCTCTCGCTTCCATATGCGTAGATGATGTTCTCAAATTTATCCAGCTTCTTTTCAACTGTCCCACTTAACCTTTCCAATGCAAAACAGAGATCCGTGTTTACTATGTCCCAGTTTTCTCACAAGCCCTTGGCCATTTAACTCCAGGCTTGTGCCCGTTGAGGTTCTTTTCTCTCTTACGCTGGTTCGTCTGACCGGATTTGCAAGGATAATTAGGTTCATCACTAGTTGTATCTGTGCAAGTCCTCCTCATGTCTATGACAGGGGTACTGATATCCTGCACACTGTGGTTTGTTTCCTGTCGCTGGATTTCATTCGACTGACTTGACTGACTTTGTAAGAAGTACTGATCAATGCAAGGCCCTTGTCCCTTCTCCCTCAAGCATTTAATTCTCCTTTGATGAATCTTCAAACCCCTGACTGTTGTCACCTTGCTCCAGCCGCAGACCCAAACCTGGAGTTCCATGTCTTTGCTAACAGCAGATCTTGAACTAGTCTTTTGTGAAGTACTCTCCATTCTCATATCCGTTTCCGTTCCGTACCGATCCACAAAAAGGGAGACAAAACCGAACCAGGTAACTACAGACCAATAAGCCTGACTTCTATTATATGTAAACTTATGGGAACTATAATAAGATCTAAAATGGAAAATTACCTATATGGTAACAATATCCTGGGAGACAGTCAGCATGGTTTTAGGAAAAGGAGATCGTGTCTAACTAACCTGCTTGACTTTTTTGAGGGTGCAACATTGACAATGGATAAGTGCAAAGCATACAACTTGGTTTATTTAGATTTCCAGAAAGCTTTTGACAAAGTCCAGCATAAAAGATTAATTCTCAAACTGAATGCAGTAAGGATTCAAGGAAATGCATGCACATGGATTAGGGAGTGGTTAACATGTAGAAAACAGAAAGTACTGATTAGAGGAGAAAACTCAAAATGGAGCGAGGTAACCAGTGGTGTACCACAGGGATCAGTATTAGGTCCTCTGCTATTCCTAATCTACATTAATGATTTAGATTCTGGTATAGTAAGCAAACTTGTTAAATTTGCAGACGACACAAAAATAGGAGGAGTGGCAAACACTGTTGCAGCAGCAAAGGTCATTCAAAATGATCTAGACGGCATTCAGAACTGGGCAGACACATGGCAAATGACATTTAATAGAGAAAAGTGTAAAGTATTGCATGCAGGCAATAAAAATGTGCATTATAAATATCATATGGGAGATACTGAAATTGAAGAAGGGAACTATGAAAAAGACCTAGGAGTTTATGTTGACTCAGAAATGTCTTCATTTAGACAAGATGCTCGGATATATTGTGAGAAGTGTTGAATTTAAATCAAGGGAAGTAATGTTAAAACTTTACAATGCATTAGTAAGACCTCGTCTAGAATATTGTGCTCAGTTCTGGTCACCTCGTTACAAAAAGGATATTGCTGCTCTAGAAAGAATGCAAAGAAGAGCAACCAGACTTATCCCTGGTTTAAAAGGCATGTCGTATGCAGATAGGCTAAAAGAATTGAATCTATTCAGTCTTGAACAAAGAAGACTAGGCGGCGATCTGATTCAAACATTCAAAATCCTAAAAGGTATTGACAATGTTGACCCACGGGACTTTTTTGACCTGAAAAAAGAAACAAGGACCAGGGGTCACAAATGGAGATTAGATAAAGGGGCATTCAGAACAGAAGATAGGAGGCACTTTTTTACACAGAGAATTGTGAGGGTCTGGAACCAACTCCCCGGTAATGTTGTTGAAGCTGACACCATGGGATCCTTTAAGAAGCTGCTTGATGAGATTCTGGCATCAATAAGCTACTAACAACCAAACAAGCAAGATGGGCTGAATGGCCTCCTCTCGTTTGTAAACTTTCTTATGTTCTTATGTTCTTATTGTCTAAAGTGATTCCCTATCCTCAGATAACTGCGCCCCAGGGTTAAAAAAGTTAAATATTTCCAGGTTTGAGCCATTAAAACCCAACTGCCTCTTGTGTTGCTGTAAACAATCATTGGCGCAACTTTCAATGGCTCTGAATCAAGATTCTTACCATTAACAGCATCATCTCGGCTCCCTCTTTCAATGGATTTGAATCAAGACTCTTACCATTAACAGCATTATCTCGTGTCCCTCTTTCAATGGCTTTGAATCAAGATTCTTATCATTAACAGCATTATCTTGGGTCCCTCTTTCAATGGCTCTGAATCAAGATTCTTACCATTAACAGCATTACCTCGGGTCCCTCTTTGAAGATGCTTTGATTCTTACCTTGTTTTGTTTTTTTCACTTCCATGCAGGATATAAAGTACATATAAAATGATAATGCAACTGCAACTTTCTGGTATCTTATCACTTCCATTGCAAAGGTCACTCTGCCCAATTGCTGCTGGACCGTGGTAGAGAGACTGAGCAACTTTTACTCCTATTGGAATGTCTCTGAAATATCTGTATATTGAAAGTCTAAAATACAAGCAAAGATCTTCAACAGAAGAAAAGGGGGATCTGTGATAAGAAAATGTTGGCCAGCACTATAAATAACAGTTTCACTTATTTTTTCTTCAACCTGCAGTTTAATAGATTATTCATTTTTACTAACAGCACAGGTAGAAAAGAAGGTTTCAAGTCTGATCTAACACCTCATAACTTTTTTTTAATTGATGATCTAAAAAAATAAATAAAAACACAGGTTTACTAATTCCCTAGTTTTTTTTTATTTTTCTCTAAATCTTTTCAGGGAAATGTAACCAACTTTAGTAGGAATGTTCTTGTCATACAACAGCAATTTTCCCCAAACTTTCCTAAAATAGTTCCAGATGTCACATATAAAGCACAGAGATACTCTTGATTACCTTTAAGTAAGAACAAACCACAGGAATCCTACCTCCACAGCAGACACCAGTCCTTTTTCCAGAGGCAGACAGCAAAATCATTATTACTATTATTTTGAATTCTTCACATATCAGTATTCCAAAAAATACCCAGAATATGATATGTTGGACAGGCTCATTTAGTCATGGTTTATATCATTGTTTGGTTCTGAAATTTTACTAAACCAAGGAAGGTAGAGCCTTTAGATTCTCGTTTCTTTTCTGTTAGCCATGACACTTAAAGCCTTTACTCTGCAATGGAGCCTCAGCTTCCTCATAGAAGCTTCTGTCATCCAAATGCTCTGATTGGCTTCTGGAGTTCTGCCCAGGGTCTGAACATGTCTAAGCTGCACTGGGCTGCATTTTGAACCCATAGCTCTTACATCACCAAGGGAATCTCAGAAAAGGAAGTACCTAACTTTGCAAGTGTAGCAAAATAATTTAAATAATTAAAAAAATAAACACTTCCCCAGAGAAGCTGGCCTGAGCCCCATACAATTAATAAATAAACAAACATATACAGCGCTGCTGCTGTATTAAAAGAAAAGGGAGGCCTTAGATTACAGGAGCTAGTGCTGCATGGGGCACCCCTAGTATAAAGCACAATGTTTTGAAGGGACACACGCACTTGTTCCCTGACTCTTTCCTCCCCACCACGTGGGGTCTCCGTCTACACAATTTGGTCAGCATTCTGAGACATTATAATCGGTTTTCATTTCTTTGTATTGGTTTGTAATTATGTATGCATTGCGTGATACAGACATGGAATTTATATTCTGTAAAAGGCACTGAGACCAGGTAAAAGAAAAGAACATCTAAGCATCTAAACTGAATTGGGTTAACTTCTGTTCTACTGGAAACTAGCCTTGGCACTTTAAATAGAAATAGTTATAGAATATGGGATTTTTGTACTATTGCCATCTCTTTCCAAATGGTCTTCAATGGCAATGCAGTGGTGCTAAATACAGTAGACTAATTAATTAGTGGTTCTGTATCTGTGCAAGGCATTACAAGGACAGATACACTAGTAAAACACAATGGTAGAAGGGTATAAAGACACATTTTTATATTTTGACTGACCCAATGATATCAAAATAAGCTAATACATACAGGTAGAATTGTGGAAATCTCAAACGATATCATTGTGACAAGACTAAAGGTGTGTGATTTAGGTCTGCTTGATTTCTCATTCAAAGGACAGCACCTTTAAAGAACAGTGCCCCAAACACCATGACTCAGCATTGCTGTATCCCAGCTGTTATTGAAACAAGATATAGAGGTTATTTAGGGTCAACCCTGCTTAGCTTCTTAAATCTCAGGATCCAGGTTTGCATAATACCCATATTTTGCACCTCAAATGAATCAGAATCTCTTCAAGTACCGAATGGTTGTGTTGTATATTATGTTTATTTCTTCTTGGCATCCAAAACATGCCTCCGGTATTAATATCTACTGGTAACATGGGATTAATACTTTTCTCTTATTAAACAAATTGGAGCAATCTGTATGTATGACAGTTCAAATCCTTTACACCCTGAGGCCTGTACTGTATGGAGCCCTCCACCAAAGCACAGCAAAAGATTTTGTTCAAGTCCATGTTAGCAGCCTTTAAATTTCAAATGAGGCAGATTTTAGCATTTACTGCCAGTGCTACAGACTAGGGCTGTAAATACTTTATATAATTGCACTCACCTTGGAAGAAACATCCTGCTGTTAACAGAGACAATCAGCCTGTCATGGGCCCAAACAATCCCACAAGTTTTCTGCACCGCTACACGCAGGGGGCCGTGTTGTGTGACGCACTGCCGTGGCGAATTCTGACACGGAAGACACTGAGAAAGACTTCTAGTGGAAACATTGTCATTGGATTTTGGATTTTTCTTTTAGTATTTATACATTCTGACCTCTGTTGATGAGTTGAGGTTAAAAGCTTGTTACCACAGATGAGAACAAGCCTGTCTGTTCTGCATAGTGGTTAAGATGCTCGCTTAAAGTGTGCATGGTTGTTGGTTCATGCCCAGTCCACCCTGCTACATGCACAAGTTCTGAACCCATGGAATGTGAGAACATGGGCACTAGAAGGACTAGTCTAGGTTATTAGACCAAACAAAAAGTTTTGCTATTTTGTTTCTTGTTTTGTTATAAGATAAAATCAACAGAACTTAATACTGTGATTTGTACACAATATTTGCAGAGGCTCAAAGTTTAAATGCTGAACATCCAGCATTGCCACAGGAATTTAGGATACCATGAAATGCAATTCCTTACATTTAATGAGCAACACTAAACCATTGAGGGAAAGTACGCAGCCTAGAACATTCCTGCAGTGAAACAAGACCTCCGTTTTCTCTCTTCTCATGAGCAATGTCGCACAATTGCTCAATTCCCACATTAAATTGCTGTTACCGCTAAACACAAAGATTCCTGAAAAAATACACACATAACATTTATTCCTGGGACGATCTGTACTTTTACTGTCAACAGTTGTTAGAATGTGGTTTGTAGGCCACACGTCTCAAAACGTTCTCAGCGTCGATATCAGCTAATGTTCGATCTATACTGTAGGCGAGCTTCCTCTGTACAAGTTTCTGACTAAAGCTGTTTACTGTTGATGTCTGTGACTTTTGAAATGAACTCTCTCCTGCAGCTGCCGCAGATACAAATACAATACAGTACAAAGTGACCTTCATGTAGGCAGAGCACTATAAAGTTGCACCTGTTCTGCAACCTCTCTAACCCTGGAGACTGGGGTATCATTCTCACTCATTAACTCTGATACTATGTTACAGATTCCCTGTTGACATTTGCTGTTTCCTTGTAATGGCTCTCTTCCTAGTGGCTGTTGAGTTAATAATACTGACACCCACATCAGCATAAGACATGCAGTTGCTCTTCACTTGAAAGGTTGTCTTTGAACCGTGAGGTTAGTTGTTCACGTCCAGCCCTTGCCTCTCCATTTAAATCAATGGTCTGAGCTGCCAAGACATGATGTTTGCACTAATGACACAGGTATTTATGCACTGTGGCTTATTAAACCTCACAGATAATGTTTAGGCTCCACAATCAGAATGTTTTGATTTTGCTTTGGAAAAGATGCATGGGCACAAATATGAAAGTTCAATTTGCTACGGTAACCAAACTGACTTCACAAAAACAAAACAAAGTTTAGGGGCAAAACACATGCATTAAAAAACAAGGGAAGAGAAATGGCCATATGTGCTACTTTATCAAGCTATTATAAGTGGATACAACTAATTATAACAAATAAAGTACGCTGAGGTGTGCAATAAAAAGCCTGTAATCGTATCTCAGGCTTCTGGTACATGGATCCTCCACCTTCAGTCTCGTCATTTGTCTTGCCACCAGAAACCCTTGGTACGATTACAAGCTTATTATGTACAACTTAGTGTTCTTTATTCCTTACGTAATTATGTGTGAGTACACACACATATACTATGTAAATACACAGTAGTTACAGACACAATGTGAAGTGTTGGCAAAATAATTTGTTTTTATGTCAGTTAAATGTCCCTGTGGACAGTTGCCTGCAACCAAAAACAAGAACGACCTCACAGTCGTTCTTGCTAAGAGACTGTATTACTGTAGCTGTAGTGGCCCATCACTGATTTTACAAGTACACAGTTTTGTTTTTTTTCTTAGACTTTCAATTGTTCTATTTCTACAAACTAGCTTTTTATTTATTTATTTATTTATTTTTTAAATTTCACAATTAAAACCACATTTTTTTATCTCTTTATTAATTTCCGTTTTATCACTTTCTGTATATAATGGTTTACATGTAAATTTAAAAGAAATGTGTGTGTGTGTGTGTGTGGGGGGGCTCTCGGGGATCCTTGTGGTGGAAGGACCTATAGAAATGTGAATAGTTGCTGTTGTTGATTACAGTTATGTTTAGAGTTGCTAATGGCAAACTGATATATTTAAAAGCAGCACAGAGGTTGTTACAGTTTAAACCTGTATTCAGTTACTACTGGCAATCAATTAATATTGTGTTTCTATTGCAGACATACAGTACAATAACTGCCTTGATTTTGCATCTTTTATCATGCACTCCCAGCCTCCTGCTGCTGCATTCGGTTATATCTGGTTCGCAAGTCGATTCTATTTTTGTATTGCACAATGTTTGTGAATGGAAATAATTAATATTATGTTGGTTTTTCTTTGGACCTCAGCATGAAACAAGACCTTGATAAAAACAAATTACAATGCATTTCTGAGCATGCACATTGCTTGGCGCGAGTGTATAAAGATAATCATTGTAGCATTTTTACCAACATGATGTTAGCATGTCAAAGGTGAACAAAAGGAGCTTTGCTGATTTTATTTATATAAAATAGACCTTTGCTCCAAATAGCCACAATTTCGGCAAAACAAACTATGGGTCCATGTGACAGGATAGCTTGTGTGGGTGAAGTCAGACCAGGAAATGAATGGACACAAGGCAGTACATGCGGGCGAATGAAATGCTGGCTACACTCAAGATTTATTAAATAATAACATTTAAATAATAAACAAAACAAAACGGCTTGATGGCCAAAACAAGCAAACACAAACACACGGAATACGAGCACCCTCAGGATGGTGGGAAAACAGGTAAGCAGCAACTGTCTTCCTCTCAGGTCTCCTCTAACACCCTCCTCCAGTGAAAGATGATGTGCCCTTTATATATGCAGCCATCTCCAAATCGACAAATCATTCAATTACAATGGAGATGGCTACATGCGCACAAGTTTAATAAATTTGCATGACTGTCAGCTAATTCAATAATCATTTAGCTGATCAACCACGTGTTCTCACGAGAGGTACTCAAAGTGCTTATGTCATTGCAAAATCAAAAACACACACACACTCACACACACGCGCACACACACACACGCACACACGCACGCACACACGCACGCACGCACGCACGCACACACACACACACGCACACGCGCGCACACGCACACACGCACGCACGCACTCACACACACACTCACATGCACGCACAAACACACAAATCAAAAACAAGTATGAAATAGCTAAAAAAATAATGTTGAATACAATAAGTAGCTAACCCTTTGCTGCCAAGTATTCAATACATTTGCCATTGAGAAAATATGCATTGAATAGGTTTGGGAACATACACTGGGCAGTAAAGGGTTAAATTACATCTGATCCAGCTCTGTACCTAAATGAGAAACAAGTAAGTCTGTGTGTGTTTTCTCACTGCTGTGGTTACACTAAAAACAACTTTATTGTTTGGTCTATAATAGAAAAAATCTCTTAGAAACCGGTCCAGACCTAAAGGTCATTAGCTAGCAGGGATTATTACTTAAGAACCTCACAGTCAATCATGTGACAAGCGAAGTGGGGTTATCTACGAGGGGGTTCCTAATAAAGTGGCTGCGCTCTGTGTTAAGGTTTACAGACCTGTATAAAACAGATATCCAGCCTGACAGTACTCTGTAATCCTCACACTGAGCTCTCATAGCAAACCTGCCCCTGGTCAAGCAAGACCAGTGCTGTATAGTTAGACAGTCAGCATATTTAATTCTGTTTTGGAAGAAGAATGACATTTTGTGATTAAGCCAAACAGAACCCAAGGCGCATTAGTGAGGGAGGTCAAGGCTGGGCTGTGCAGTGTGGAGAGCTTTTAAACTGCCTGGAGCACTCCCATGCTGAATAAAGCATTTTTGTTATAGCTTTTGGGTAAAGAAGTCCAAATTCCTTTTCTATTTAGAATATAATTTAATTGAACAAATAAATATGCAGATCGCATTTCCACTGAGGTTAACAAAAGGCTATGGCTTTCATAATAAATAGACATTAGCCTTGTAGAGATCCAAACCAGATTAAGCTCATTTATAAAGTACTCTTTCTTTTAAATAGTAAAAACAAAACACCTGTTGAAGTCACAAAACTAGAAAACAATTAACGTGAGGCTGATTATTTTCATTTTTAATTTGAAGTTTGTTTAGGGTTCTCGTTCATTACCCAAAGGGTTAAGGTGAGCTCTCTGCCATAACCACCACTGTGCTTAATTATCTTGCTACCTGTGTCCCAGTACCCTTATGGTTGTACTATAGCTGTTCATGTAAGAATGGGTAAAACACTCTTCATAAGCCTGCAAATTTAAACAACTAGCTTTATCCATCTGGATGAAATTACATGTAACTTCTTCCTGTATTCCTGTATCATTCATATTATATTTTAAATGGCCTTTTCTTGACATGCACCTTGAGTGATATGTACAAAGGCGTTGCTCAAAACACAGCACAAAACGTTTCCCAGTAAGGTCAAATTGTTTATGATTGAAAAATAATGGCTGTACAACACCATGAAGTTTAAACTATGATACTTGGAAGCAGATGCATGAAAGCCGACTTTATTTCCGGCCATTAAAAAATATTGAAATGCTGACCTGAAAAACAGTAAATGCTAAATTGTAGAATATTTCGTTTTTTATGTCCACTTTTTAAAGATGTTCTATTTTCACCATCAGTGAATTATCTAACAAAGTAAATACATGTAGAAATAACAACAGACTCGTTAAATGTCCCCTTCTTGTACAGGACACAGCGATCTTTAGCAGAAATATTTCCCATCTTTGATGCAGCTGGTGTCTTTTTCCTTGAAGTCAAGAAACCGTGCAGCTCTATGCAGTGTGTGTTCAATTATTTACCAGAAGCAAACTGAACCGTCTGCCAGGTTCCTAAATGCAGTGTAACAGGTAGTGTGTCAACAGGGCAAGCATTTGCAGTCTTTATTTTGAAGTGATAAATATGTATATTTATACATTCAGAAATGAGTTTACATGGTGAACTGCATATTTCACAGCAATCTTATGGAAATCGTCAAATCTGTGATAACCATGAAAAAATACAGCCCTGGATATAACCTATTCTGATATATACCAGTGTTTCTCAACGCGGGCGTTCTGAAGCCAAAGGGAGGCATTTACATCCAAGAGGGCAGATGGGGGGAGTTTTAGCTAAAAAAGGGGGCGTTGTGTTTTCTTATTTAAAATTAAGGAAACTTTTATTTCAAAATGTTGATTAACTACTTGCACACAATGTGCCAGTGATGTACTCACTGACTTGTGCCCTATAAGATGGTGTTAACATCAAGTTAGAAATGTGTGTTGCTGCGCAGCAACGTCACTGCCATTTGTGCTATCAGCTTTGTCATGCAAATGTAATGTGGTCCAATCAGAACGAAGCAGCCATTCCATTTATGCCTGTTGCCATGTTACGTTACACGTCTGAATTTCAGTTTATTCTTATTGTTATCTAGTGATGTGCATTTGAGAAGATTTTTAGAATCGGTTCCGAACCGGATATTTCGATTCTGGTTCCAAAACTATTTAGGAAACATGTCTGTATGTCAATGTGTGGGCAGAAGTTCTGACAATATTGTGCAATTTATGAAATAGTCCTGTATAATTAAAGTTAACAAAATAATCAATAATCTCCAATTTGCACAGTAAACGTTTTATTACAACAGCGAAAGCCATTGTGTGCTTGTATATGAACCTTGTTAATTGCAAATTTCACAAAGCTTACCATTAAAAAAATCTTTAACCACATAGTATGTGCAAACAGGTCAGTGTATGTTAGGATCTGTGACAAGGGTGCGATGACTAAGCTCAGCTGATCCTTAGAGGGCGTTGTTACGAAAAAGGTTGAGAAACACTGATATATACTATAATAATATATTATAATTTACAGGATATAACCTGTGGTAGTATTTAAATATGCAGAAGCTTAGATCAGTTGAGTTGTCTCTAGTGTTTAAATGCATCATACAATTCATGTGCTTTAGGAGCTTAAGTCAGACACAAAAATAACACTTGTTGAACTGCATTTTGAATTGTTAGCAAAAAAGTGTTACCAAGCACTGTGCTTGAATAACCTTGCAGGTGTAAATTCAATAGTTATACATTTGTTAACAAAAAGTTAACAAATGTCAATCGAAATTGAAACACTACGTTGAGACAAGGTTTATTTTAGAAGTTCAAGGAGAAACCAGTTGGCATGAAAGCAGGGCTTGAAGGTAACATTTTGCAACATGCAAACTTTTTAGTTTTGCTGATCCTATTTCTTCCTTTCCTTTGTTTGCAATATTAGTATTTTTAACTATCTGTATTTACCAAATTATCAGTTTATAATCAATTAAAATTGTCCAAATTATACTGAAATTGAAAATGGCCAAGATCCATTCTGCATCACTGTGATGCATGATAAGCCTATTATACAGGGAATCAACAAACCATAGGCCACAATAACAACAATACAATCTTACATTTAAATCCACAGGCATTTTCAAAGCAGGATCAATTGAGTAGTTTCCCATTTTAAATATTATTTAAGTTCAAAGAGATCGAGGATTTTCTCATGAACACCAACACTAGACACAGGGAAAGTTAAATTCATAGCAGCAATTTATCATATACAGAAACAGCAAAGAACAGAAATCTTAGTGATAAACATTAAACGTGTAATATGTATCAATGAAAATAAATAGTATCAAACCTGCAATCTGCCTAGTAAATATACACGTGTCCACAAATAGCACCTTTAGTATTCAAATAAATAACATGAGGTCATTTTAACTTATCCTGGTTCATTAAAAATTACTTGATGTCACAAATTGATGTTTCATGTGGAGAATGTAACATAGGATATACTTAGAGCCCTGTAAAATTATTTTTGTTTTTTTATAATTTTTCGTTTTATTTTTCACAAATGTCGTTTTATTACAGATACACATTAATAAAACAACTCAAATATATGTATATCAATAAAGTATAGTGTACAGCATGCTTTAATTACATACATATTTTTTATTAAACATTATCTGATTTTTTTTTAACATTTTGACAAACAGACCTCGCACAGAAAAATAATTTAGTTTAAATAATTTCTCATTACTGGCAGTAATGGTAACATACAGTCTCCCACTCTTTAATTAACTGCCTATTTATAGTAAATACTGCCCATGCCCTCTATAAAAATACAATTAGATTAAATAATATGTTTTTCCCTAGGCTAATCAGTTGTTCTAGCAACCGACCTGCTTGGTTTGTGTTTTGCTGTTTGCACTAAGAAGGAAGAAACTAGCGGTTTAGTACAATTGAATGCTTGTTGCTGATGTAACTACATTAGCTGGTTGAAGGAATTCAACCATTTAGAGCGTTGTAACAGTACCATGAGTCTTGTACCTCTTGATAATAGAAACAATAGTTGAAATTGGGATACTCAAATGCTTGGAAATCTTCTTGTATCCTTCTCCAGCCATGACAATAAATAATTTTCTGCCAAAGGTCTTCTGATAGCTCTTTACTTTTTCCCATATTGACTTATTGGTAATGACAGCAATCATCCTATGCCTAAACCTTTTATACTCTAAGAAGGTTCACCTATAATCCAGCATTTTCTAGTCTTTTCTAGAATTAGGTTCTGCATTATCATATTGAAATTTCTAGCACCTTGTAGACAATACTACCATAGCATCAAAGGGTATAAATACTTTTGAATTAGCATTTTTGGAGTTTTGCAAAAAAATTGCTTAAATAAATAATTATGGACATCTATGTCTTGTAACTTTTTTTTCCTCATCCACAAAAGCAAAACTTTTGCTACAAAAGATTTTTCCTAAAATCCTTTGTTTTCTACAAATTTAAAAGAATGTAAACCAAAACTTTAAATGGTTTTCAAAAATTCAAAAATTTCTTACATGCTGTGCTCTTCTTTAATTCTTCAACCTCAACAGGATGAACACAGTCCTTACGCGCTGTGTTCTTCTTTAATTCTTCAACCTCAACGGGATGAACACAGTCCTTACGCGCTGTGTTCTTCTTTAATTCTTCAACCCCAACGGGATGAACACAGTCCTTACGCGCTGTGTTCTTCTTTAATTCTTCAACCTCAACGGGATGAACACAGTCCTTACGCGCTGTGTTCTTCTTTAATTCTTCAACCTCAACGGGATGAACACAGTCCTTACGCGCTGTGTTCTTCTTTAATTCTTCAACCCCAACGGGATGAACACAGTCCTTACGCGCTGTGTTCTTCTTTAATTCTTCAACCTCAATGGGATGAACACAGTCCTTACGCGCTGTGTTCTTTAATTCTTCAACCTCAACGGGATGAACACAGTCCTTACGCGCTGTGTTCTTCTTTAATTCTTCAACCCCAACGGGATGAACACAGTCCTTACGCGCTGTGTTCTTCTTTAATTCTTCAACCTCAATGGGATGAACACAGTCCTTACGCGCTGTGTTCTTTAATTCTTCAACCTCAATGGGATGAACACAGTCCTTACGCGCTGTGTTCTTCTTTAATTCTTCAACCCCAACGGGATGAACACAGTCCTTACGCGCTGTGTTCTTCTTTAATTCTTCAACCTCAATGGGATGAACACAGTCCTTACGCGCTGTGTTCTTTAATTCTTCAACCTCAACGGGATGAACACAGTCCTTACGCGCTGTGTTCTTCTTTAATTCTTCAACCCCAACGGGATGAACACAGTCCTTACGCGCTGTGTTCTTCTTTAATTCTTCAACCCCAACGGGATGAACACAGTCCTTACGCGCTGTGTTCTTTAATTATTCAACCTCAACGGGATGAACACAGTCCTTACGCGCTGTGTTCTTTAATTCTTCAACCTCAACGGGATGAACACAGTCCTTACGCGCTGTGTTCTTCTTTAATTCTTCAACCTCAACGGGATGAACACAGTCCTTACGCGCTGTGTTCTTCTTTAATTCTTCAACCTCAACGGGATGAACAGTCCTTACGTGCTGTGCTCTTCTTTAATTCTTCAACCTCAATGGGATGAACACAGTCCTTATGTGCTGTGCTCTAGGAGGCTGTGTGGTCCAGTGGTTAAAGAAAAGGGCTTGTAACCAAGAGGTCCCTGGTTCAAATCCCACCTCTGCCACTGACTCATTGTGTGACCCTGAGCAAGTCACTTAACCTCCTTGCTCTGTCTTTCGGGTGAGACGTAGTTGTAAGTGACTCTGCAGCTGATGCATAGTTCACACACCCTAGCCTCTGTAAGTCGCTTTGGATAAAGGCGTCTGCTAAATAATGATAATTCTTTAACCCCAATGGGATGAACACAGTCCTTACATGATTCCTTTAGAAGTCTTTATCTAATTCTCAGAAATAAGAGGTTATGTTTTTGTGGTTGGAAACTTCACATCTTTACTCTTTGAGAAGATTCTTGATGATAACATCATAGCCGTTCCTTTGTAAACTGTGTATGCTGTCCTTTTGTGACCTCTTGTATGTGTAGCAGAAAACCTCTAAAACGGAGTGACACTTTGTACACTTAATGAATTAAAGAGTCAGGTTGCCAGTGCTTACTTATTCCTATATAGCTTAATCAGCCAGTTTGCCAGGAATACCTCTCACGTCGACTTCCTTGCGTAATTCTGAATAAGCTGCCTGAAAAGGTAACCAATTAAAAAAAGGCATTTCACATTGAATTTTTGTAATGAAGACCATGCTAGGATCAAGAAAGACACCTTTAACTTGAAGAGAAACCTTTTAATGAAGTCTACAGAGTCAGGTTGCTTCCCAAAGGGATATAGGGTTCTGGTTTAATAACAGTAGCATCACTGAATAAAACATGCAAAGATGACACAAGAAATAGAACGGATTTCATGCATACCTCTGATGATTCAAGGAATGTGCGTATCAATTTGCAAGACTTGAACTTAGAAAAAAAGGATTATGCAAGCTTTGTGCAAGTATTGCATTAAAGAGTAAGTAGTGGGGTTCTGATAAATGTAATGTTACACGTCCCAACGTGCTGCTAAAACTGTTTAAATAACGTACCTGTCATTTCTCTTTTCATTGTTAACATCCTGACAACTTTTTACACCTATTGCTTTAAAGTCTGTTTCAAAGCTCTTGTCCGCTCTAGTACACTGATAGTGTAAGGATTATTGCGCTCATTGTCAAACAGGTAACACAGTAATAACGATCCATGAGGTGGTACGGAACAGAAAGGACACAGCACTTGTTGTTCAGGTGTTTGTTTTTTTTAAATCGCTCTTCCTGCAGTGATTTAGAGGACAGATCTCAAACCCCAGTAAACAGTTGAATCAACACATGAGGACGTGTAACCCTGCAACTTACTCTTTAAGTACTTCCTTACTCTTGTGTCATCCATGCAAAGTTCCTGCTTTGAACTTGCTTTTGGATGTCTTGCATTTTTTATGCTTTTGTTATGGGAACTAATTGACATTGAACGTTCTTGGCAACAAGGGAGAGAATAAAATCCTGTCTCTAGAGGAAACCTCTTTTGCAGGGATGTGTTGATATCGAGGGCCTGTTTGATATGGTCTTCATGTACTTTTCTGTATTGAATATGATTTAGCCTATGTTTAAAACAGACTGGAAGTTCAACTCTGGTTTCTCATTATTTAAGATTACACGGAGATTATGGATGTTGTAAATTAAAACAACATTTTTAGTAAAACCGATAGCCTAGATTGATAGAATATTAATATTTGGCCAACCTAAATGGCAAATGCAATGTATTGAGAACTGTAACTTCCAACTTTAAACTGATACCCTCCTACAGAAAAAAGAATCTATACGTAACAGAATTCATTGTTAAAGCCAGTAAAACCATTAGGCTTTACAGCAGTGATTATATTTCATTTAAGAATACGGTAAAGTGGTTTGGCAGCTCTGGCTTGTGGAATAAATCTACCTCATGCTGAAGCACCATGGAGTCTGTCCCAGCAGTGAAGCGTTCTTTAGTAAAAGATTTCTGCTTACTGAGTATGTGAGCACTCATTGCATTCACATCTAAAGCATGGTAGCTGAATGTTACCCCCTAGTGGAATACACCGGTTGTGTATGCCTACTGTACACCACGTAATGCATTTATAAACATTTTTGGAAATGTTTGTCTAATATTAAATAAGTTGGCCAAGGCCTGTATCGTGCAAAGGTGTTCCCTACCACCTATATTTGAACTTGACCAGGACAGTTTTAGACACAAATAAATAAATACATTATAATGATAATATTAATTGAGGGAAAAAAAAAGTTCCCATAATGATTTTTAAGAACCAAGTAATAATGTTGAACTGCATGACAAGCAGTTTGCAAGTACAGCTATGTTTTGCATCACCCTATAGAATTAACCCATTTTGCTTCATAAAGTCGAATTAAACCTTCTGAATAATGTTACATTAACATACTGAATTACATACCACTTTGTAGCTTTCCTTATACTGACAAAAATGTAAAAATGTGACATGTTTTAAATACTATGCTACTAGTATGGCTTCCAGATGACATTTGCGATGTCATTTTGTAGTTTCTTTGATTGCATGATGTCAGATAAAAGATTTAAATTATGTTAATATAGTTTATTTTTATTTGTATTATGTCTCAATCCTAGGTGATGCAAAACTTTTGGCCAAAGCTGTAAGCATTTGGCTATTCAGTACTCCTGAGCAAGAGAGTTGTATTTTAATGCTGGATTGGACACTACAGGTTGCAGTTGTGCTTCTCTGAAGCCAGACAGGAGAGTGCAGTACACTAGGGATAGAAAACATAAACCATGTTAAAGTATGAAATCTATTTTCAGAATGGTTTTAGCTTTCAGGGGTTATTTGTGATCCATGGGGAATGACATTTCTGAAATAGACCTGTATTTGCTGTAGAATATTTAAAAAGTTTGGTTTTTTTGGCCAAGATGTCCCACCCTCTGGAGAGGCAATTAGTAGCAGCCTAGATAAACATGGAGCAGCTCCCGTTGCTATTATTCTAGCCTGTTGAAATCTGCTTGCCCCACAAGTGACTCTGTGACTCTGAGGTAACAACCACACTGAGAAATAGTTGGGTGTAAAATTACTTGGCACCTCCACGGTGCTGGGTTTTTTAATGATTTTGCTCTTTTTACAAAAACCACCCAAGGATCTTGTTCATCCCACCCCCCACAACGCAGAGCTGGGGGGACATGTTGTATGTTATTTTATACCAGGTCACCAAAAGGATTTCAAAAGTCTGAAGCTCTTCTGTGTTTTCACTCGACTTTTACTAGGCTTTTGTACACTTTCATATGCTTGCATAAGGGATACCATGGCAGACTTTTATAAGGGCCATACAAATTGCAATGCTGTATAATGGCTTTACTGTAGAATCCCTGAACAAGCCTGATATTTATTTTTTTATACAGCCGGTGTTTCAATGATTGTTGTTTATTTGTGGCTTCTCTCCAGGTAGTGCAGCACAATTAATGAATAATAGGATAACATCCTTGTTTTTAATGTCGCTTTACTCATATGTTTATTATTTACATGTAGCTTATATTATTTTTTGTGTGGAGGTCTTCTCCATACAATTACATGTTTGATGAAATTGTGTAGTTTATACTAAAAAGCCAGAGCATTAGTATTAATGAAAACATATGATTTGGTTGCTGTTGGATTGTACTATATAAAGCATTTATGAAAGGTGCACGATAAATCTAAATTCACTGCCCCATTTACTAACAGAGAACACATTAATTGACGTGCACAGCATTTTGGCTAATTTACATACCAAACCGTGCACTCTACATGTATTGTAAGCGACCATTTAATGTGCACAATAATGTCAGAGACCTGTGACCACCATGATATCAAAAGCCCCAGCAGTCCTACCGTTTCTTCTGGTCAGTAGCTTACTGTGAAGGTAGAGGTGGCTTCATTGACTGGAAATGAGCGATCAACCCGCACTCAGCAGGGGACGGGCAAAGGCAAAGTGCAACTGCACTGCTTACCTTTTCATTTTAACATGTATTCCTTGTCTGATGTCTGGAGGCGGAACACAAAAGATTGCAAAATCGTTAGACAGATGATTATTTGTTCAATGAATAATTTTGACGGCAAGGCAACATGTCTGATTTGCTGTACAACGGTTGCAGTTATGAAAAATTATCCCATACAACGTCACAATGACACGCTGCACAAAGCAACGTATTTTGACTTTACTGGAAATGAAAGAAGCTATGGAGTCAACGAAAGGTTTTTCTGAAAAGTGCTGTGGATGCCATGAATAATAATCAGAGGAAAGGACTTTTTGTTTTCCTTCAAGAAGCCATCAAAAGTGCAGAATTACCTTGAAAGTAACTGGGATTACAACAGAAGGTGCACTATAAGACTGGACTGGCTAGCGGGATAGAAAATTAAAGCAAGAAATGCAGAAGCACCCATTTTCTTACACTGGATTCTGCATCAACAGGCATTATGTGTAGAAGTTGCAGAATTAGAACACGTTAATGAGCATTCAAATGTGTGAGAAAATAAGAGTCCGGACAGAAGCCATAGAAAGATACATCTCATAGTGATACGGTTTACTATTCCGCATTTTCACAGCTTGGCAGTGTCTTTTGTTTTTCAGTGCTGTTAGAAACATCATGTTTTGGAATATAAGTTAAATATTGAGATTTAATATTATATACTCTGATATCTTTTTTTTTTTTTTTTTTTTTTTTTTTACTGTTTGAGATTTCAATTGAAATAAAATACTCTTCTTTCCTCCATTATATTACATTTGTGATATTGAGTATATTTGTCAGTGTTCTAGGAACGCTGCTTCTAGTTATATCTGCCTATTTCTGGTCTATAAAATACATTAAGTAACATGTTGATTAATTGATTGAAACTGTGCCTGCATATTGGCCTACATACAATTTATATAGACATTTTCAGATGTGTGTATATATATATATATATATATATATATATATATATATATATATATATATATATATATATATATATAGTAACAACGCTGCCTCCACTTGTAGTTCGTTGCCCCTTTAAAAGACCCAGACCCAGGACACAGAAATTGATTTTTAAAGTGCTGATGCACTATTTTTAATAAACAAACAAAAACAAAATAAACACCTAGCTCTAATGAACACTAACTAAACACAACACAGGAACCTAAACTAACACTCAGGATGGCTAAGCCATTTACCTGACAAATAACAAAATGAATCACACAGGTTTCACAAAATAAACCACCCCAGGTTTAACACTACCTTTTTTCTTTTACGGTTGAACATAACTCCCAACCAGGCTTTTCACTCTTCAGCAGCCTCAAACAGGCTGGCTGCTTTCTTTAAATACCCTGCACCTGGCTCTAATTTACAATGATAGCCAGGTGCAGGGGATCAATACTAATAAAACAATTAAGCAAATGAAGCCTGTTAGCTTTTTCCCCCCCAGGACTACACTTTCTTACGATAAATATATGTACTGTATTGTGTTTTTTTTACGATGCAGCCCTTGCTGTCAGATTTTTCCGTCAAAAAAAATTTCATAACCAAGTAATTCAGTATTTATTTCGCACTGGTAAATCAGTGAATCAAACAAACAAATATGTTGAATTGATTCACTAAACTGAATGAATCAAACAAATTGAGTCAGTAAAAAGAATCGAACTGCACATCACTAGTTCCCTTTCAATTCGAAGACGACAAACAACCAATACTTTTGGGATATGCCTGCCACAGGTTAGGTATTTACTGGGCATTTTATGTCAGAGCTGCCGATAGGCCCCTCCGGGGAGTGATGACCTCAATCCCGCCTACCGAGGGAATAAGTAGTCACTCTGCGAAGCTCACTTTCTCTTTTGCTTCTCACTCAGGTATGTAAAGGTAGGTGTAACTAACCTGTCCAGTTTCTGTGATTGAGCCTGTGTGAAATAGCTCTCACTCGAGTTTTCTGGAGTTCCCCTGCAATTTTATTGCTGGACGGCTTCCAGCAATAAAATTGCAGGGGAACTCCAGAAAACTTGCCAATTCCTTCTAATCAAAAAATATATATATATATTTTTGTTTTCCATTACTGTGGCAGCTCGCAGGCAGCTTTGGCTGTCCCAAGCGAGGGTCCCTGATGATGACAAGTCAGCATTGCTTGATGCTCCAATGTCCCCTGGCCCCTTTGGACCAGCGGTTGTGGAATTGCTGCAGCACTCCGACTGAGAACACAAGGCATCTTGGCAGGTAGCCTCAATGCTCCCCCCTGTACGCTGGCGTCCACCCGTGACTCACACGTTGACATGGATGGTTCCGATCCCCACTGCCCCGCGTGACGACCTGAGGCACTGCCTTCAGGCTTCCATGGCAGCTAACAGCCGGGCCTACCTGCAACGACGGGAGGGAGCCGGACATGGGATTCCAGCACAACAGCGATCTCGGAAGCAGTTCCAACACCGGCCCAGGCAGCCCCCACAACGGGCTCTGCCTCAGCTTCCGCAGCCCCAGCAGGGCCCCTGAAGGCTTGTTGCTCAGACACACTTGCACCTTAGACACTTGGGTGCTCGCCACTGTCCACATCGGTTAAGCACTCCGTCACATTCTCCAATCTGTCTGGCCGGGAGACTGGTTTACTACTGTGGAAAGGGCACGTATTTTCACATTCCTATTCATCCCGCGCACAGAAAATATCTCGGGCCCTCTTTAGAGAAGCTTCATTGACTGATATCTGTACTGCGGCTAGCTGGGCTACTCCACATACATTTACCAGGTTCTACCGACTTAATGTGGTAGATCCCACTATGCCTTCATTAGGCACAAGGGTCCTTGAGGTTGCACACTTGCACCGCTAACTGAGGTTTTGCAGTGTCGAGTCATCCCTCGTCTGCTGTCTCCGCTCACGCTCCCTCGTGATGGCTTTGGTATACTTTTCCCAAAAGTATTGGTTGTTGGTCGCCTTCGAATTGAAAGGGAACGTTAAGTTCTTGCTGTAACCCTGGCTCCCTGAAAGAGAAGATGACCGCCAACCTTGAGAGGTCGCATCAATACGCAAGTTCGATGCAAAACAGCAGCTCTGACATTAAACGCTCAGTAAATACCTAACCTGTGGCAGGCATATCCCAAAAGTATTACTGTACCCTCAGTTGTGCTGCAAATTCTGATGGCTGACTTTGTGTCAGCATGGTCTGAACTTTCGGCTCTAACTATATAACTTTATATATACGGTATATATACACACAAGTAATATTTGCATGCATTTTTGATACTTTCAATATCAAAAATGCATACAAATGTAGTACGCTATATTTTGTACTTGGTACTCCATACTTTTGGGGGAAAATGTCTGAAAATAATAGCAAGTTTGACAATGTTCTGACAAAAATCTATAGGAAATGTACTTCTATCGGACGAGCTTTGGCGCTGCAATGTGCAGGACAATGGGAACTGCAGCACGTTAATTCAGCTATTTTAAATTTAACAAGAAATGAAGGCTTCCTCAGCAGCGATGTACAGCAGAGCCTCTGCAATCTTTGAGTTTTAATTAAAAGGGATCTCCAGGCACGATTGACAGTAACCACTTTGGTTTCTTTCCAAGCCTAACGTGTTGGATCAGGTATGCTTCTTTTTCTTATTTGTATAATGACAGTTACCTAAAAGTATGTGTTGAACCATAGAAAACTTTAAACATTAACTGGTCCATATTTTTACTTGCTTGTTTTAGTTGTACTTAGAGACACATTCTAATGTGCCTTTGACCATGATTTAAGCGAGAAGCAGAGTTGAAATGTCAGTGAGAATAATTCAATAAAAAGAAAACAGTGGTGACTGTAAAACAAGCTAAATGTCAAATAAAGTAATGAGAAAAAGAACCACAGCTTTTTCACCACTAAAGGAACAATGCTCCAGAGAAATGTCTTGGTGACTCGCACCAAGGCAATATAAAGTTGAGGAGAAGGAGAGAAAAAGGACTCGTGCATGGTTCTTTCGTTGGAATTTCATTAGTTAATTCTGAAATACAATAAGTTTAACATGTTACACACAATCTTTTGAACTTAACTATATATATTTTTTGTCGAAATGTCAGACAATATTTTTGAATGTAATATAGCTATAATAAGCAAAGCTGAGGTTCTCTGTTCATAAATGATGTGTCTGATATTGTATGTTTTGTAAACTTTGATTGTGAATATTGATTGATTGATTGATTTTGTAGGGACTCGAGGAAGCCTGAAATACAGATTTCAAGAGAGCAGGTTCTATTACTGTTGAGTCAGGGTTACAATGCAAAAGAGATGGCAAATATGCTTGGATGTTCACCATCATTCATATATCAAAAATGAAAAGCATATGGCATCTCTATGAGAAGAAGGGTTACTCCCATCTCAGAGGAAGACCTGGATGATCACATAAGACGACTTCAGATTTTATACCCAAGATCTGGCAGTGAGATAATAAGACAAAATTCGTTATGTATTTGATTTGTGATGTTTTATAATCATGTTTGTATTACACAAAGTTTTGTTTGAAAAATTGCTTATTACATTAAGTACCCATGTGGTGGTGAATAAGTGAAATTAAGGTAAGATCTGACTAGAATCAGCAAACTAGAGTTATTTAAGATCTATTACTAAATAGACATGGACTGTTTTTCATCAGTAAGGAGTGTGTCTGAGTTTACTCAAAATACTAGTTGTAGTTTCTGGCATGTTAAAGAATATTATGTGTCAGTACAGAAATAGTTTTTTTTTTTTTTTTTTTAAATCAGAGATTACAACTATGGAAAAACCTGAAAAGTCATATGGTGAATACTGAGTCACTGGTAATTTTCCAAAAGAGCTTTTTCTTTTAATCTTTTTTATATTCTTATGTTATAATAATTAAATGTCTCATCAAGTGCCTGGAAGAGACAAAAAAATCTGTGGGTGTCTCATATACCTCTAGCCTGAATGACACACACAGAGAAGTACACCACGATCTGTAAAGAACAGACTGACTAAGCACAATCTGGATTAGGCTTGAATCTGAACAGTTGTTGATTTTGGGGTAAATAAGGTTAAGGCATATGCACTGCCTATGGAACACACATAAGAACATAAGAACACAAGAAAGTTTACAAGCGAGAGGAGGCCAATCGGCCCATCTTGCTCGTTTGGTTGTTAGTAGCTTATTGATCCCAGAATCTCATCAAGCAGCTTCTTGAAGGATCCCAGGGTGTCAGCTTCAACAACATTACTGGGGAGTTGGTTCCAGACCCTCACAATTCTGTGTAAAAAAGTGCCTCCTATTTTGTGTTCTGAATGCCCTTTTATCTAATCTCCATTTGTGACCCCTGGTCCTTGTTTCTTTATTCAGGTTGAAAAAGTCCCCTGGGTCGACATTGTCAATACCTTTTAGAATTTTGAATGCTTGAATCAGATCACTGTGTAGTCTTCTTTGTTCAAGACTGAATAGATTCAATTCTTTTAGCCTGTCTGCATACAACATGCCTTTTAAACCCTGGATAATTCTGGTTGCTCTTCTTTGCACTCCTTCTAGAGCAGCAATATCCTTTTTGTAACGAGGTGACCAGAACTGAATAACAATATTCTAGGTGAGGTCTTACTAATGCATTGTAAAGTTTTAACATTACTTCCCTTGATTTAAATTCAACACTTTTCACAATATATCCGAGCATCTTGTTGGCCTTTTTATAGCTTCCCCACATTGTCTAGATGAAGACATTTCTGAGTCAACATAAACTCCTAGGTCTTTTTCATGGATTCCTTCTTCAATTTCAGTATCTCCCATATGATATTTATAATGCACATTTTTATTGCCTGCGTGCAGTACCTTACACTTTTCTCTATTAAATGTCATTTGCCATGTGTCTGCCCAGTTCTGAATGCTGTCTAGATCATTTTGAATGACCTTTGCTGCTGCAACAGTGTTTGCCACTCCTTCTATTTTTGTGTCGTCTGCAAATTTAACAAGTTTGCTTACTATACCAGAATCTAAATCATTAATGTAGATTAGGAATAGCAGAGGACCTAATACTGATCCCTGTGGTACACCACTGGTTACCTGCTCCATTTTGAGGTTTCTCCTCTAATAAGTACTTTCTATTTTCTGCATGTTAACCATTCCCTAATCCATGTGAATGCATTTCCTTGAATCCCTACTGTGATCACTTTGAGAATTAATCTTTTATGCAGGACTTTGTCAAAAGCTTTCTGGAAATCTAAATAAACCATGTTATATGCTTTGCAATTATCCATGCATATGCTTTGCTATTATCCACACACATGCTTATACAGTTGTTTACATACCCCAATGGAAATGTCTAATTTCTAGAAATTTCTCGAAAGCAAATAAAAAATAAAAAAAGTTTTGCTTTTGTAGATGAGGAAAAAAAGTTTAAAAAAAAAAAAATAAATAGATGTCTACAATAATTGTTTTGAACATTTTTTTTGCAAAACTCCAAAAATGCTCATTCAAAAATATTCATACCCTGACAAGGAAAATGAAATTAATAGCTAGTTGAGGCACCTTTAGCAATAATAACATCTTTTAAATGATTTAGATATTTGTCAATGAGCTTTTGGCATGATTCTCTAGTGATTTTTCACCATTCTTCAACGCAAAATTGTTCTAGTTCATTCAAATTCCGGGGTCTTCTCTTGTGCATAGCCTTCTTCAACTCATACCAAAGATTCTCAGTCAGATTTAGATTGGGACTTTGACTAGGCCATTCCAGAACCTTGATTTTATTCTTCTTTAACCATTCTGAAGTAGATTCTGATGTGTGCTTTGGATCGTTGTGTTGGAATGTGCAGTTGCGCTTTAAACCAAGTTTTGTAGTGGGTGGTTTCTGATGATTGGCCAATATCTTTTGGTATGCTATGGAATCCATTTTACCATGTATTGGAACTACATTTTCTGTGCTATTAGAGGAAAAACAGCCCCATAGAATGATATTACCACCTCCATGCTTCACAGTAGGTATCGTGTTCTTTTCTTACCAGACTTTCTGCAAATGTAACGTCTATCAGCGTGACCAAATAGCTCGATTCTTGTTTTATCACTCCACAAAACCTTTGACCAGAACTCATATCCATCATTCAAATGCCATTTTGCAAACTTTAAGCGATTGTCCTTGTGACATTTTCCTAAGAGTGGCTTTTTCCTTGGCCTGCGACCATTGAGACCTTCACCATGCAATACTCAACCTATGGTTGAACTGGAAACCCCAGTCCCACCTGCAGCTAATTCACTTTGCTAATTCACTTTGGCAGTCAATCTTGGACTGTAATTAACCTTCTTCACAATTCTTCTACTTGTTCTTGGTGAAAGAATCTTCTTGCTACAAAAGATTTTCCTAAAATTCTTTGTTTTTGAGAAATTTCTAGAAATTATAAATTTCCATTGGGGTATGTAAACTTTTGATTACAACTGTATATATAAATAGACACACACACACACGCACACACACATGCACACACAAAACCACAGATACTTACCATTCACCATGTTCACAAACAGCTCCCATGCATATACATCTCTCCTCCTCGTCTTCACATTTGTTAGATCCTTGCATACTCCAAGAAATGTCAAACAAACCTTTGAAAGTAGTTCTTGTCATTTTTCCCTCATATTTGTGATTGGCAGGAAAGCAAACATGTTTTCCCTTACCATGTCCCACAGGTTCCCACAAGTATCCAGCTCTTCTAAAAAATAAAACAAACAGTATACTTAAAGGATCTACTGCACTACACAAGCTTTCACTTCAAGTAAAAAAAACTTCATCTCAGATACTATCTCCACGGGCTGCACTTAATCAGACATATTAAACTTAAGTTTGTTAGGCTCAGGAATTCAATTTAAAAACACCAGATAGGGGTACTTTCATTTAGTATTTTTTATCATGTTGCTGAAGCGTCTGAACAGCTACAAAATCAAATGTTTTATATTTGTATGAGGTGATCCAATTATGTTATATATCAGTGTTTTAGGTTCATTGTTGTTGAAGTAATTGTTCAAGTTATCTAAGACACTGAACAGAAACATTGATTTAATAGAGTTTAAACAATCGAGAAATATACAATGGAATGGAGAGACCAGGCCTTCCCTGCAGTGCAGTACTTCCTGTCCTCTAAAGCTCCCTGATTGTAACTGAAAAACAACTACCCTGGTTGAGCTTCAGAGGTTCTGAAACAGATTAGATACTGTACTAAATAAACTACACCTAATACACACTCTTTGTTATTTGTACAAACAATCAAATAAATAGAAATAAACAAAAAAAACAGGACATTTTAAATTTTAAAAATAATATGATTTAAATTGTCTATTACATAAAAAATATTCAGGAGCTTTTTCAGACATCAGTTAATATTACAATGTATTCACCTGTACGAAAAAAAAGTCCTTAGGTCAGAAGAAATTTTCTGATGAAATTGCAGTTTTATTATTAAGTAAACATTTTTCTTGATTTGCTGTTACATTAGCATTGCATTAAACAAAAGTATGACAAAAACTTGAAAAACTCCTGTTGGGGTCCACCATAATCATCCTCTTCTTCTTCAACAAATTCAACATGGGGTGTTTTGAGAAGTTTGGTTTGTTTATTGCTTTTAGGACACTGTGGAGCATCTTATTCCTTCTTACCAGATATCTAAAGGACGAGGGTAGTATTTACCAACTGAAAAATCCTGATCAAAAAAGCTAAATCCACATCAGTCTAAAAAATAACTTGATACCAGCGCGCATAAACATTCAACAACTTGAAATAAAAGGCAAGATATCCAAGAACCTCCTCTGGTACTAAATTATACAGAAAAGAACAACTTACTGTTTCAGAAGTGTTACTACTACAGGAATTCTGAATGTTTTGAAAGCTGTCGTCCTCATCACTCTCAGAAATATTACCCAAGTGCTTAATTGGAAATACTGTAGTCTTCAATGCCTCTCATATCAGATATAAACTAATACAGAAATTGTTTGCAGTTATACTCTATATCCACTAACCAACCGTTCAAGGCTGGAGTCATAACTCTATTTCTTCTTCTTTGGAAACACCTCCATGTTGATGTTAGTAATTCTGAAGATTCACTGTTAGTAGTAAATTCTGTTCTTGCTATGTCTATAACGGAAAAGAATGTACCTAAATACAACAGAAACAGTGTTTTCTGAGGGTACCTCTCTATCAGCCATGATGTCCGCACAGCGATTTCATGTTAATAAGCTGAATGTTAATTAGTATGCATTTTTTAAAAATAAAAAATAGAATTGTTGATATCGGAAATAGGTCTGCTGCTATTTATTTTATTAAAAACCTTATTTTAAGTTTGGGAGATACTGTTTTATTTTAATTATGTGTATTTATTTTATGCTAATGTATGTATATTTATTGAAATATTTTTTTCTGTTAAAGTTTGCAAAACAGCATTTGAATGACGGATGTGAGTTCTGGTCAAAAGTTTTGTCGAGTGATGAAACAAAAATCAAGCTATTTGGTCACGCTGATAGTCGTTACGTTTGGAGAAAGTCTGGTGGAGCATACAAAGAAAAGAACACCATACCTACTGTCAAGCATGGCGGTGGAAATATCCTTCTGTGGGGCTGTTTTTCCTCTAATAGCACAGGAAATGTAGTTCCAATACATGGTCAAATGGACTCCATAGCATACCAAAAGATATTGGCCAATCATCTGAAACCCTCTGTTACAAAACTTGGTTTAAAGCACAACTGGATGTTCCAACACATCAACGATCCAAAGCACACATCAAAATCTACTTCAGAATGGTTAAAAACGAATAAAATCAAGGTTCTTTAATAGCCCCGTCAAAGTCCCGATCTAAATCCGATTTAGAATATTTGGTATGAATTGAAGAAGGCTGTGCACAAGAGAAGTCCTCGGAATTTGAATGAACTGGAATAATTCTGTGTTGAAGAATGGTCAAAAATCACAAAAGAAAAAAGCTCAGTGACAAATATCTAAATTGTTTAAAAGATGTTATTATTGCTAAAGGTGCCTCAACTAGCTATTAATTTCATTTTCCTTGTCAGGGCATGAATACTTTTGAATGAGCATTTTTGCAAAATAAATGTTCAGATAAATAATTGTAGAAATCTATAATCTATTTTTTTTTTAACTTTTTTTCCTCATCTACAAAAACAAAACTTTTGCTACAAAAGATTTTTCCTATAATTATTTGCTTTTGAAAAATTTCTAGGAATTACACATTTCCATTGGGGTATGTAAACAACTGTATATGTGTGTGTGTGTGTGACATGGTTTATTTAGATTTCCAGAAAGCTTTTGACAAAGTCAGTAGGGATTCAAGGAAATGCATTCACATGGATTAGGGAGTGGTTAACATGTAGAAAACAGAAAGTACTGATTAGAGGAGAAACCTCAAAATGGGGCGAGGTAACCAGTGGTATACCACAGGGATCAGTATTAGGTCCTCTGCTATTCCTAATCTACATATTATTATTATTTGTTTATTTAGCAGACGACTTTATCCAAGGTGACTTACAGAGACTAGGGTGTGTGAACTATGCATCAGCTGCAGAGTCACTTACAATTACGTCTCACCCGAAAGACGGAGCACAAGGAGGTTAAGTGACTTGCTCAGGGTCACACAATGAGTCAGTGGCTGAGGTGGGATTTGAACCGGGGACCTCCTGGTTACAAGTCCTTTTCTTTAACCACTGGACCATACAGCCTATTAAATTACATTTAATAGAGAAAAGTGTAAGTTACTGCACGCAGACAATAAAAATATGCATTATAAATAATATATGGGAGAGATGGAAATTGAAGAAGGAATCTATGAAAAAAGACCTAGGAGTTTATGTTGACTCAGAAATGTCTTCATCTAGACAATGTGGGGAAGCTATAAAAAAGGCCAACACGATGCTCGGATATATTGTGAAAAGTGTTGAATTTAAATCAAGGGAAGTAATGTTAAAACTTTACAATGCATCAGTAAGACCTCACCTAGAATATTATTATTATTTTATTATTATTTATTTCTTAGCAGACGCCCTTATCCAGGGCGACTTACAATTGTAAGCAAATACATTTCAAGTGTTACAGTACAGGTAATACAATAAGAGCAAGATAAATACAATGACAAGTTCAAGCAAGTACAAGTGTGACAAAATACAATTCAATACAGCAGATAAGTGACAGTGATAGTTACATCAAGATATGATTAAATACCAAATACTACAGTTTAAACATATGGCAGGTTACAGTACTCTGAAGTACAGGATTAAATGCAGTAAAGTAGGGGGCAGGTAAGAGTAAGTAAAGCAAATTTAAGGAAGGGTGAAAGTGTCCCAGGGGGGAAACAGAGGAGTTCTACAGGTGCTGTCTGAAGAGGTGAGTCTTAAGGAGGCGCCGGAATGTGGTCAGGGACTGGGCGGTCCTGACATCTGTAGGTATGTCATTCCACCACTGCGGAGTGAGGGTGGAGAAGGAGCGGGCTCTGGAGGCAGGGGAGCGTAGAGGAGGTAGAGCCAGTCTTCTAGTGCCGGCAGAGCGGAGAGGTCGAGTGGGGGTGTAGGGAGAGATGAGGGTCTGGAGGTAGCTGGGTGCAGTCTGGTCAAGGCATCTGTAGGCTAGTACAAGAGTCTTGAACTGGATGTGATCGGTAGCCAGTGGAGTGAGCGGAGTAGTGGAGTTGCGTGGGAGAAGCGAGGCAGAGAGAACACCAGGCGGGCAGCAGAGTTCTGGATGAGCTGGAGCGGACGGGTGGCGGCCGCAGGGAGGCCAGCCAGGAGGGAGTTGCAGTAGTCTAGGCGGGAATATTGTGTTCAGTTCTGGTCACCTCATTACAAAAAGGATATTGCTGCTCTAGAAAGAGTACAAAGAAGAGCAACCAGAATTATCCCGGGTTTAAAAGGCATGTTGTATGCAGACAGGCTAAAAGAATTGAATCTATTCAGTCTTGAACAAAGAAGACTACACAGTGATCTGATTCAAGCATTCAAAATTCTAAAAGGTATTGACAATGTCGACCCAGGGGACTTTTTCAACCTGAATAAAGAAACAAGTACCAGGGGTCACAAATGGAGATTAGATAAAGGGCATTCAGAACAGAAAATAGGAGGCACTTTTTACACAGAATTGTGAGGGTCTGGAACCAACTCCCCAGTAATGTTGTTGAAGCTGACACCCTGGGATCCTTCAAGAAGCTGCTTGATGAGATTCTGGGATCAATAAGCTACTAACAACCAAACGAGCAAGATGGGCCGATTGGCCTCCTCTCGCTTGTAAACTTTCTTGTGTTCTTATGTTCTTATGTGTGTTCCATAGGCAGTGCATATGCCTTAACCTTATTTACCCCAAAATCAACAACTGTTCAGATTCAAGCCTAATCCAGATTGTGCTTAGTCAGTCTGTTCTTTACAGATTGTGGTGTACTTCTCTGTGTGTGTCATTCATGCTAGAGGTATATGAGACACCCACAGAAATGCCACAACTTTTTGTCTCTTGATGAGACATTTAATTATTATAACATAAGAATATAAGAAAGATTTTTTTTTTTTTTAAACTCTTTTGGAAAATTACCTGTGACTCAGTATTCACCATATGACTTTTCAGGTTTTTCCATAGTTGTATTCTCTGACTTAAAAAAAAAAAAAAAAAACTATTTCTGTACTGACACATATTATTCTTTAACATGCCAGAAACTACAACTAGCATTTTGAGTTAAACTCAGACACACTCCTTACTGATGAAAAACAGTCCATGTCTATTTAGTAATAGATCTTAAATAACTCTAGTTTGCTGATTCTAGTCAGATCTTACCTTAATTTCACTTATTCACCACCACATGGGTATTTAATGTAATAAGCAATTTTTCAAACAAAACTTTGTGTAATACAAACATGATTATAAAACATCACAAATCAAATACATAACGAATTTTGTCTTATTATCTCACTGCCAGATCTTGGGTATAAAATCTGAAGTCGTCTTATGTGATCATCCAGGTCTTCCTCTGAGATGGGAGTAACCCTTCTTCTCATAGAGATGCCATATGCTTTTCATTTTTGATATATGAATGATGGTGAACATCCAAGCATATTTGCCATCTTTTTTGCATTGCACCTCTGACTCAACAGTAATAGAACCTGCTCTCTTGAAATCTGTATTTCAGGCTTCCTTGGGTCCCTACAAAATCAATCAATCAATCAATATTCACAATCAAAGTTTACAAAACATACAATATCAGACGCATCATTTATGAACAGAGAACCTCAGCTTTGCTTATTATAGCTATATTACATTCAAGAATATTGTCTGACATTTTGACAAAAAATATATATAGTTAAGTTCAAAAGATTGTGTGTAACATGTTAAACTTATTGTAATTCATAATTAACTAATGAAATTCCAACGAAAGAACCATGCACGAGTCCTTTTTCTCTCCTTCTCCTCAACTTTATATTGCCTTGGTGCGAGTCACCAAGACATTTCTCTGGAGCATTGTTCCTTTAGTGGTGAAAAAGCTGTGGTTCTTTTTCTCATTACTTTATTTGACATTTAGCTTGTTTTACAGTCACCACTGTTTTCTTTTTATTGAATTATTCTCACTGACATTTCAACTCTGCTTCTCGCTTAAATCATGGTCAAAGGCACATTAGAATGTGTCTCTAAGTACAACTAAAACAAGCAAGCATTTTTAAAAAATATGGACCAGTTAATGTTTAAAGTTTTCTATGGTTCAACACATACTTTTAGGTAACTGTCATTATATAAATAAGAAAGAGAAGCATACCTGATTCAACACGTTGGGCTTGGAAAGAAACCAAAGTGGTTACTGTCGATCGTGCCTGGAGATCCCTGTTAATTAAAACTCAAAGATTGCAGAGGCTCTGCTGTACATCGCTGCTGAGGAAGCCTTCATTTCTTGTTAAATTTAAAATAGCTGAATTAACTTGCTGCAGTTCCCATTGTCCTGCACATTGTCGCGCCAAAGCTCGTCCGATAGAAGTACATTTCCTATAGATTTTTGTCAGAACATTGTCAAACTCGCTATTATTTTCAGACATTTTCCCCCAAAAGTATGGAGTACCAAGTAGAACATATAGCGTACTACATTTGTATGCCCTTTTTATATCGAAAATTCAGACCGGATGTTCATTAGTATACATTTTTGATATCACAAATAGAATTGTTGTTATAAAAAATTGAGGATTAAATGTTAAAGCAGCCTGCTAAATATGACAAGCAGTTTTAACATTTAATCCTCATTTTTTGACATCAACAAATCTATTTTTGATACCAACAATTGTATTTCCAACATCAACAATTCTAATTCTGATATAAAAAATGTGACACAATTACTAATATCCAAAATTATCTGATTCAAGCATTCAAAATTCTAAAAGGTGTTGACAATGTCGACCCAGGGGACTTTTTCAACCTGAAAAAAGAAACAAGGACCAGGGGTCACAAATGGATAAAGGAGCATTCAGAACAGAGAATAGGAGACACTTTTTTAAACAGAATTGTGAGGGTCTGGAACCAACTCCCCAGTAATGTTGTTGAAGCTGACACCCTGGGATCCTTCAAGAAGCTGCCTGATGAGATTCTGGGATCAATAAGCTACTAACAACCAAACGAGCAAGATGGGCCGAATGGCCTTCTCTCTTTTGTAAACTTTCTTATGTTCTTATGTTCTTATGTTCTTATGTCTGGCGATTCGTCTTCCGCACTTTCACCAAGGTTTGTTTTGGCCGAAGTGACCACTTTTTTCTAAGGTTAACGGTGACGGATGGTCTTTATTCGATTACGCAACAAAATTTTTTTTCCAGACAAAACACAGTAGATTACTGGCAGGGGAATCTGATTTCCATGGGGGAACAGCATTCTTCATAACACCGGCTTAACCAACTGATGATGCTTAAGTTTAACAGTAAAATATAATGCACAAGAACTAAGAATGGAAGATAAAAAAAACAAGCATAAGTAACACTTATGGGCTACTTATAAACAATATTACATTATATTCAAATAACAAAACAAAACCAATTAAAAAAAACACTGCTTTTATGTTCTATAACTCATCAAATGCCCAGATTCCAATAAATTGTTTTATAACTGTACTGTTCAGAGATTGGTGCCAGAAACGGGAAATCCATTAAAATAAATATATCCTCTTCTGTCGACGAATTACAATGTACCCGGTGAGATCCAGATATCAAGGAAATGTAATTTGTTGTTTTAACAAATGATTTGCATTAATGTGTATGATAAATTAAAACCTATAAATAATGTAATTATACTTATGAGTTCTCTGAAATAATATTGAAAAAAACGTCCTTTTAAAATCATGTTATACGTATTCACAGAGATGTAAGGCTTAAATAACTGCCATCTGCAGCGTTATGTTTATTAAGTTGCTCATACATACTTTGTAGAAATGGGATGAGTAATTAAAATGGTTAAAGTAACGTAAAGGGATGATTGTTTAATGATTGCTCATTACGTGGCTACTGTGGAGGCTATATCGACATCTTGTGGCGAGAGGACTAAATTACCGGTTAAAAACAAGTGATAAACCCAGGGCCCTACTTATAATAGAGTCCATAATAACACATTGTACAGTGGTAAGCATTTCTCTGTTGGCTATAAAGGCTCACTTTACCTACAATATTTATTTTTTATAACATCCATTCTCACACACTCTGCATTATGTTTTTTTATACCCATATTCCATGGCTCATTTCATCTACTAGGGGATTGCTCCTGAAGCAATGTCAGTGCCCACCCTTGTTTTACTATTTTTATGTGCCAGCTGGAAGCTCTGCATCAGAGATAAGGAGAGTTTAGAAAGCCAAAGAATACTTCTAAGTGCACAGTAACCTTGAGACAGCTGTGATACAGAGAGTTCAGGAAGGGAGGTAGTTGCAAAGCCCCTTATTGTGAAACAACAGAGCAATATTGTGAACAAAAAGATGTTCATATAAATACCTGTACTGTACAAAGTCCTGGGGCACCCCTGCTGCTCTGTGGAGATAATTCCGGGATACCAAGGGATTTAGTAAGCAAATGTAAAACAGGAAAATGTCCCACCCCCACAAGGTTAGATTTCCTTTAATCTTTTACGTTTTTGTTCAAATATTCTTTCCTTTTGAGTGCACACATTTAAGAAGACCAATCAGCAAACTTCTAAATACACTAGGGGTTTGCTGATACTCATATTTCCGGAGTAATTTTTGTTAAGAATTATTTGTCGGTAGGTTTTGAATAAATCAAAACCTACTTATTGTTGATTTCAAAACAAGAAAAGCTGTCTTTCCCTCAGCTTTACAATTGAGTACCAATCAATAGCAATTAACTTCCACACTGAGTGTTTTAAAAACTGTTTGGAAGCTAAATGTACCCCAGTAAACATCATAACATTGGGCCAAAGTTGTGATGTTTACTGGTATTCTCATCCTGGGTGCTGACATTTCTACTGCTGTACTGCTGTAACAAGGCTGTAAACTGGTAATGAAAATATGTTGCAAAACTGACGAATGCAACTGATTCGTCACGTAACTCGAGTTACCGCTGTGGAAACTGGGATATGTATTTCTTTGTCGAATTTAACCAGAGACTACAATCCCACAATGCACTGAATAGATTACACATTTCTAAGGAAGCTAAGGAAAATGCATTTTTTTAAAGTCATATCAAAGGATAAAAGAAAGAGAAGGCAAATAATCGCTTGTAAAATATAAATGTCACATTGTTATTGATTGATACTCAATATAAGGGACGCCGAGGGACCGCATTGTTTTGTGTTGAATAAATAACATGTTTTACTCCTTTTAATTGACAACACATTTAATTAAAGGGAACTACTCAGAAAATATGTGTTTTAGCATCCATAAAATAAATTGCCTTTTTTAATTTGAAAGCTTTTCGTATAAAATGTTTCCTCTGTGCACCCACCTGTATATATTAGCGTAAGGATTGTTCTCTTGTTGATCTGATAGTCTACTCAAATTCTCCAATCACCTTCCTTCTTCAGGATCAAGACATTATGGGATGCCCATGGGGAGGTTCTACGATGTTATACTGGAGCACTAAATCGGCGAGGCAGAGCACAGTACTTGATTAAATATGCTTACACCAGTTGTTTTCTTTTAACGTGTATGACCATGTATATGTTTGTTATTTGCTATTCCTCCTTCTTGAACCATCCCTTACACACTATAAGGGACAACCTTGCTCTTAACCCTACAAATACCTTAGGCTCCCAGCTATTTACACCCCTGTTCTTGAATGGAAACAAAACCCTTGCATGAAAAGGTTCCCTCAGGTTTAATGGATAGAGAACACAAAAGGATCCTTAAATTCTGCTGCAAAAATAATAACAATCTGGTCTTGGATAACTAACCAGACAAATGAAGATCCCTCAGCTTGTTATCTAAGCTTTCTTCTCTTTCACATCGGGAAAGAAAGCCACTGAAGAATGATGGGATTAGAAAGGGATAGTCTTAATCCCTCAGCCCGTTGTCTGTCAATCACCTTTAGAGAAGCCATAAAACCAACACTCTGAATGGGAGCATGCAGGAAAGCATGTTAAAATGGAGAGAGAGATTTGGGCTGGCTGGTCCCATTAGCACAAAGAACAGCTTGGACGCCAAGGGAGTAAAGGAATACCTTGCATTCCACCATCGGATAAAGGGCCTGTTGATACTAGCAATTCACAGGTCTTAAGAGAGGAAACTGGTGAACAGAAGCTGACTTTTCTTCTTTTTTTCCTCCTTTTTTCCTTTTTTTTTGCAGGAGGAGATGCTTAATCCTCTTTTGTTCTGTATTGGGATGAGCCGGTAGCAAGCCAAGGAGATAAGAAGGGAAAAGGCAGGCAGTGACGGGAGGTTGTTTTCTCGTACTGAAAGAAGAGGAGGGGTAGGAAGGGTTTGAAAATGGGCCCTTGCTTGGCTCCCTGGGAAGATTTTCTTGCATTGTCTAGAGAAAAGTAGACCTTTTTATTTTTCCGAGGGGGGAGTGGGGGTGTCATACAAAGGGCAGCAATTCCTTGGCGGAGAAACATGCTGATAAATAGACAGCAGCAGGTTTGTGTTGAAGGTTTCTGAAGAAAAGAATTTACTCTGGAGGCCTGAGTTTGAATCCAGCTGAGGTCACAAGTGCATGTGTAGCGTTCCAGCATCAACTTGGTCCTTGTGGAAACCAGCCCGGACCTTAACCACCATACAAAATAGCCAGGCTCTTTGAGATGACAGATAGAGACCTGATGCATTGCAGTCTCATGCATCTCATGTACAATTCAGGGGTCAGGCTCTGATTCTTTATTCATTTATCTCTTACCTGTAAACATATTGTAGCATGCACGGGGCAAGGCAGCAGCAGGGCTGGTAGGTGACGTAATCACACACAAAGAGATAAACACTCCTTGCAATGGTGCCGGCTCTTTTGCACAGCAGTATCGGCGCTATGCTTTAGTGCGAGAGGTACCGGCTTCGCGCCCGCCCTCCGTCTGTGGGCGCCCTCCTTCGCCCTGTGTGATGCATTAACCGAGATCGCTACAATATCAATACGGAAACTGTAGATAAGGTGTTTGGACAAATATGAACCACCAAACACATGTAAAGATGTTCTGTCAGTAATGGAATGTCAGTAATGCTTTTTGAGGAAACAACTAAATTTGATATAAATCCCCTCAAAGACCATATGAGAATAGTTAAAAAAAATTCTGTTGTCATTACTCTGGATTATACTGGAGAAAACCCAAGGCAATGACAGATACAGAAAGGAAAAAGACCTTCTAATGAACACACAATTCAATTCGAGTTTTGAAAAATCAACATGTTAAATAGCATGCATAGGGAGGGTAGGAGGGTAGGTGTAAATAGCATGCATACGGAGGGTAGGGGGGTAGGTGTAAATAGCATACATACGGAGGGTAGGAGGGTAGGTGTAAATAGCATACGTAGGGAGGGTAGGGGGGTAGGTGTAAATAGCATGCATAGGGAGGGTAGGAGGGTAGGTGTAAATAGCATGCATACGGAGGGTAGGAGGGTAGGTGTAAATAGCATACGTAGGGAGGGTAGGTGTAAATAGCATACATACGGAGGGTAGGAGGGTAGGTGTAAATAGCATACATACGGAGGGTAGGAGGGTAGGTGTAAATAGCATACGTAGGGAGGGTAGGTGTAAATAGCATACATACGGAGGGTAGGAGGGTAGGTGTAAATAGCATACATACGGAGGGTAGGAGGGTAGGTGTAAATAGCATACGTAGGGAGGGTAGGTGTAAATAGCATGCATACGGAGGGTAGGAGGGTAGGTGTAAATAGCATACGTAGGGAGGGTAGGTGTAAATAGCATACATACGGAGGGTAGGAGGGTAGGTGTAAATAGCATACATACGGAGGGTAGGAGGGTAGGTGTAAATAGCATACGTAGGGAGGGTAGGTGTAAATAGCATACATACGGAGGGTAGGAGGGTAGGTGTAAATAGCATACGTAGGGAGGGTAGGTGTAAATAGCATACATACGGAGGGTAGGTGTAAATAGCATACATACGGAGGGTAGGAGGGTAGGTGTAAATAGCATACATACGGAGGGTAGGAGGGTAGGTGTAAATAGCATACGTAGGGAGGGTAGGGGGGTAGGTGTAAATAGCATGCATAGGGAGGGTAGGAGGGTAGGTGTAAATAGCATGCATACGGAGGGTAGGAGGGTAGGTGTAAATAGCATACGTAGGGAGGGTAGGTGTAAATAGCATACATACGGAGGGTAGGAGGGTAGGTGTAAATAGCATACATACGGAGGGTAGGAGGGTAGGTGTAAATAGCATACATAATGGAGGGGTAGGAGGGTAGGTGTAAATAGCATACGTAGGGAGGGTAGGTGTAAATAGCATACATACGGAGGGTAGGAGGGTAGGTGTAAATAGCATACATACGGAGGGTAGGAGGGTAGGTGTAAATAGCATACGTAGGGAGGGTAGGTGTAAATAGCATACATACGGAGGGTAGGAGGGTAGGTGTAAATAGCATACGTAGGGAGGGTAGGTGTAAATAGCATACATACGGAGGGTAGATGTAACAATACATACAGTAAATACTTTTTAGTATTTTTATTGTCAGGTGTAACACCTAACTAGTATACTCTACCTACTGGTTTCTATGTGTTGCTATGGCATCCCGCAGAGAGCTTGTAATATTGTTTCCTGGGTTCTCAGTCGGAGGGCAGTGGGTGACCTCATCAGTGAGTTGAGCTGTCCCCTCCTGTCACCTGCAATCACAATCTCTAACCTCATGATATCTGTGAGCAGGCACAGCTGGGGCCTTTGTGACCCTGCAGTGCAGAAGATGAGCTCGGGCAGACAGCTCAGGCCTGGACTGCTGTTACGTCATACACAGTGAGGACTGCCCTCCACTGGGGAGGAAAAGAACATTTCAACAAATTCCACTAATGTGGCTGCAGCTAACAAAATAACTCCATTTGTGCTTCCATTAGTTTTGAAAGAAACATGTGATAGAAAACATGTATTGGTAACACTTTTACATTAACTGTCTCTAATTACTGTGTATTTACTGTGTATGATATATGTAAGTACACAATTGTATTAGAAAAGAGTTAGAGCTAGGGTTAGAGTTGGGGTTAGGGTTATAGTGTGCAAAAAGATTTACACATTAAATACGCTGTAACTATGCACTATAAGACTGTAATTACATGAAAGTACACATAAGAACATAAGAAAGTTTACAAACGAGAGGAGGCCAGTCGGCCCATCTTGCTCGTTTGGTTGTTAGTAGCTTATTGATCCCAGAATCTCATCAAGCAGCTTCTTGAAGGATCCCAGGGTGTCAGCTTCAACAACATTACTGGGAAGTTGGTTCCAGACCTTCACAATTCTCTGTGTAAAAAAGTGCCTCCTCTTTTCTATTCTGAATGCCCCTTTATCTAATCTCCATTTGTGACCCCTGGTCCTTGTTTCTTTTTTCAGGTCGAAAAAGTCTCCTGGGTCGACATTGTCAATACCTTTTAGAATTTTGAATGCTTGAATCAGATCACCACGTAGTCTTCTTTGTTCAAGACTGAATAGATTCAATTCTTTTAGCCTATCTGCATGCGACATGCCTTTTAAACAAGACTGTCCATTGAGAAAGAAAGAAAGAAAGAAAGAAAGAAAGAAAGAAAGAAAGAAAGAAAGAAAGAAAGAAAGAAAGAACAAAATCATTGTGTAGGGGAAAGATGGTAACAAAAAAAGACAGTAACAAAATATTAAATAAATCACTACGTGGTAATCATAATTTGGCCCCAGTAATGCTGAAGACCAAACTTGGACAGCGCTCTTGTGTTTTGCCTTGAACACCCACTCTGGTATTGCCAACCTCCCCTTGAACTCTGGAATGGAATTCCTCGTGGACACAGTACCGCCGGGGTTAAGTGGCCTTCTTTTATTTCCACTGTTTATCTCTGATACCAAGACACAGGTAGCATCCTGCCAACAAAGAATCCACCTGGGTCCTGCCAAGATCCTCTCTGAATGAACACAGGGACTCATCTATGTGACCTTGAGAACAGGGCAGTGTTTAGGTATAATTAAGGCAAGAAAGACAACCTATTTGGAAATTTAAAAAAGGCCAGATCTTTTTACGGAGTGGAGCCAGTTTGTATCTGCTAACTACTCCCTGTTTTGTGGCGTTTGTCTTTCTGCTCTGTCCCCTCGGATTCCATTCACCTTTAAAACAGGATCCAACACAATGGGACAGCCAAAGGAGCAGAGAAAGGACAGTCACACAATGAAGGTACTTAAGCTCTTCACAGGACAGACAGACAGATACAACTCCACTAGGCAGCGCCATCGTTCTTTCATTTTTTACATTTTTGTATCGTTTCTTGGAAATCAGCGGCCTCTAATTGAATTTTGTTAGCAGGCTTTACAGAAGGCATTTTTTAAACAGCAAAGTGTTAGATGCTTTGGAGTAGTTCAGGTATCTTGAATGTTTGACTGGACCTCATACATATTTTAAATCACGAGTTACGAGTTCATGTAGTACCAACAACATTTCTGTAGGATTCTATAGCGGTAAGCATATATCTAACATAATATAATAATAATAATAATAATAATAATAATAATAATAATAATAATAATAATATAATGTTCAGCACGGTAGGATTTTTATATGCACTGTACCATATACATTTTTACTACTAGTAAATTACATTTATACAGGACCATCGATTTCCAGGTATTCCTTTTTTTAATTACTTTTACTTTTTTAGTGCATCAAGCAATATTTATTTTATGTAGCGCCTTTCATAGTGGACCACCATCACAAAGCGCTTTACAAGATAGCAAGGAACAATGCATAATACATTAAATACAGGGCATAGTACATTAAATACAAACAGTAAAAAAACAATGCAAATACATTAAATACAAGGCTAGGATGTGAATTCTAAACATTGTGGATGTGTGTGTCATGCAGAATCATACGAATAAGATGGGGTGAAAAAAATGAAATAGCAATTTAGACAACAGCTAATGACAGATACAGTGCCTATAGAAAGTCTACACCCCTTGAACTTGTTTCACATTTTGTTGTGTCAGTGCCTCAGAGTTTCATGCATTTAAATGAGGATTTTTTTCCACTTATCTACACACCATACTCCACACTCACATTCCAATGCACAGGTATCAAGTAGAGCAGGGATCTCCAGCACACTCACATTCCAATGCACAGGTATCAAGTAGAGCAGGGATCTCCAGCACACTCACATTCCAATGCACAGGTATCAAGTAGAGCAGGGATCTTCAGCACACTCACATTCCAATGCACAGGTATCAAGTAGAGCAGGGATCTCCAGCACACTCACATTCCAATGCACAGGTATCAAGTAGAGCAGGGATCTCCAACACACTCACATTCCAATGCACAGGTATCAAGTAGAGCAGGGATCTCCAGCACACTCACATTCCAATGCACAGGTATCAAGTAGAGCAGGGATCTCCAGCACACTCACATTCCAATGCACAGGTATCAAGTAGAGCAGGGATCTCCAGCACACTCACATTCCAATGCACAGGTATCAAGTAGAGCAGGGATCTCCAGCACACTCACATTCAAATGCACAGGTATCAAGTAGAGCAGGGATCTCCAGCACACTCACATTCCAATGCACAGGTATCAAGTAGAGCAGGGATCTCCAACACACTCACATTCCAATGCACAGGTAGAGCAGGGATCTCCAGCACACTCACATTCAAATGCACAGGTATCAAGTAGAGCAGGGATCTCCAGCACACTCACATTCCAATGCACAGGTATCAAGTAGAGCAGGGATCTCCAGCACACTCACATTCCAATGCACAGGTATCAAGTAGAGCAGGGATCTCCAGCACACTCACATTCAAATGCACAGGTATCAAGTAGAGCAGGGATCTCCAGCACACTCACATTCCAATGCACAGGTATCAAGTAGAGCAGGGATCTCCAGCACACTCACATTCCAATGCACAGGTATCAAGTAGAGCAGGGATCTCCAGCACACTCACATTCCAATGCACAGGTATCAAGTAGAGCAGGGATCTCCAGCACACTCACATTCCAATGCACAGGTATCAAGTAGAGCTCTTTAAGCCTGATATCTGCTATTAGCTGCTGTGTTGTTGCTACTATTTCACTTATTATGCTACTGTATCATGTATTATGCATTTTTCACTGTATTTAATGTATTATTATTATTATTATTATTATTATTATTATTATTATTATTATTATTATTATTATTATTATTATTATTTATGTCTTAGCAGACACCCTTATCCAGGGCGACTTACAATTGTTACAAGATATCACATTATACATTATACAGATATCACATTATTTTTACATACAATTCCCCATTTATACAGTTGGGTTTTTACTGGAGCAATCTAGGTAAAGTACTTTGCTCAAGGGTACAACAGCAGTGTCCCCCACTGGGGATTAAACCCACGACCCTCCGGTCAAGAGTCCAGAGCCCAAACCACTACTCCACACTGCTGCCCTTATACTGTATTTCATGTATTATGCATTTTTCACTGTATTGTATCATGCATTGTTTTTGTTTTACTGTATATCATGTAGTATGCATTTCTCTGTATTTAAAGTATTATGGATTTCCTTGTTGTTACTGCATCTTGTAAAGCGCTTTGTGATGGTGGTCCACTATGAACGACGCTATATGAAATAAAGATTGATTGATTGATTGATAGTGAAGCTCAGCTCCATAGACTTGTTGCAGCATCTCTCCACTGAACAGCTATACTGTTTATGCAAATTCTAACCTTCACAGTTTTGTTTGCATAAAGTTTAAACATAATAAGTAAGCAAAGAAGTATTTTTTTAGAGAGAGAGAGAGAGAGAGAGAGAGAGAGAGAGAGAGAGAGAGAGAGAGAGAGAGAGAGAGAATATTTTCATAAGTAAGAGTTCATGTCGCTTTGAATCTGCAGACAGGAAGGGAGGTCTTCTGTTATATGCTACACAGTAATGGGTCCATGTATCATTGATTTAAAAAGCAACTCAGTTCAGTACAGTTCTCTTAGGACCAGGACAAAACCAAAGAAGTTCAATTGGCTATTCAAGATAAGAAGTTGCTTCAGCTAATGAAAAATGAGCTTTTGATAAAGAAAACAGAAATAATAATAATAATAAAAAAGTTTTCTCCGTGGTTAGCACCACCAAATTCCCCTAAATTGGCAAAGTTAATAGAATCTACTGTAATTAATGTGTTCCACTGTAATGGTTTTCTGTACAGTAAGAGTGGCCACACACACACACACACACTGCGGTTTGTGAAAATGAATCCCTGTGTTGTGGGCTGTCCTCCTCCCACTGGTAGCAACAGTAAATCAGTCTGGGGCAGTCTGAAAACAGACAAACCAGCAGGCCACCTGGTGTAGGGAAAGGCACACTACAGCAGAAAACAGGATTCTGTTGGGCTGCTGCCATCCCATGCCGCAGGGCAGCTCTCTTGCAAAGATGTTCTTAATCACAAATGTTCTTGTTTTTCTGGAAAAATAAAATAAAATAAAAAATAAAAAGTTCCCAGTGATTGTCAGGTTTTGAAATGTTACTTTAGGTCTTATAAAGGTCTTTTAATGATTTTTTTTTTCTATAGGATTCTAAAGTAAAGCGTAGGCTGTGCACGTGTGTGTGGGCGTGTGTGTGCGAGTTTGGGGGCTTACATGGTGATGGCATTGTGTGATTGTGTCAATGTGGGAGGGAGTGGTAGATTGTTTAACTGTTTGGTTGTGTAAGTCACAAAAGTGTGGAATGTGGCCAGGTGGGGGGGATTGAGTAATTCATTGTCAAGTAGCCCTGGCCACATAGTATGAAAGGGAGACAAAGAGTGTTTGTTGGGAGAGTGTGTAGGAGAGGAGTGGAAGTTTGAATAGAAGAGAAGCCTGCATGGCATGTTTATTGGCACACAGTTATAATTTGTACTCGAGCCAGTCTTTTGTTTGTTAAGTTTTTGAATATAACCCATTTCTTTTGTTTGTGAACCAAACCTTGTACTTGTTTTTGTGTACAGAACCCCCGAAGACTGCACTAGACAGGCACAATAAGCCCTTTTAAATAGTGGCAATGCCACAATACCCATATGAAACTTTCTGTAGGATTGTATAGTAGTACAAATCTATCTAATATACTATAATCCTAACATTATAATAATACTAATAATATAATGATATAATCATACAATGTACAGTACTATAGGATTTGGATATGCACTGTACCATATACATTTTTACTACTAGTAAATTACATTTATGCAGGACAGAATTGATTTCCAGGTATTCCTTTTTTAATTACTATTACTTGGAGTACATTGTTTAAATTTGAGTTCACCCTAAAACCATTTTAATGTAATGAGTTGTATGAGCCATCGTGATAAGAGGTTTTATGATCTACTACAACATGAATGTTGATAAGACTGCATACATACAGACTGTGTACTGATGTAGCACTCGGGAGAGGCACTCGCTCCATTCAATAGGGGTGGGATCGGAGAGGCAGAATACACCAGAAGGAAATAAACTAAGACCACAAAAGTATGCAGGGCAATGAACATCGTTTTATTAAATACAGGTGTTAACTATATTTAACAAATAGGACAAGTCTAGAATACAAATCACAGCATGGGGGTTCCACTGTTCAATAAAAACAATTGGTCAACTACGGTTAAAAACAAACTGCAATGTTGCTCAACGCCATCGCAGAGACTTTCAATTTGAAATACAGTCTCAATGTTGCTCAACGCCATCGCAGAGACTTTCAATTTGAAATACAGTCTCAATGTTGCTCAACGCCATCGCAGAGACTTTCAATTTGAAATACAGTCTCAATGTTGCTCAACGCCATCGCAGAGACTTTCAATTTGAAATACAGTCTCAATGTTGCTCAACGCCATCGCAGAGACTTTCAATTTGAAATACAGTCTCAATGTTGCTCAACGCCATCGCAGAGACTTTCAATTTGAAATACAGTCTCAATGTTGCTCAACGCCATCGCAGAGACTTTCAATTTGAAATACAGTCTCAATGTTGCTCAACGCCATCGCAGAGACTTTCAATTTGAAATACAGTCTCAATGTTGCTCAACGCCATCGCAGAGACTTTCAATTTGAAATACAGTCTCAATGTTGCTCAACGCCATCGCAGAGACTTTCAATTTGAAATACAGTCTCAATGTTGCTTAACGCCATCGCAGAGACTTTCAATTTGAAATACAGTCTCAATGTTGCTTAACGCCATCGCAGAGACTTTCAATTTGAAATACAGTCTCAATGTTGCTTAACGCCATCGCAGAGACTTTCAATTTGAAATACAGTCTCAATGTTGCTCAACGCCATCGCAGAGACTTTCAATTTGAAATACAGTCTCAATGTTGCTCAACGCCATCGCAGAGACTTTCAATTTGAAATACAGTCTCAATGTTGCTCAACGCCATCGCAGAGACTTTCAATTTGAAATACAGTCTCAATGTTGCTCAACGCCATCGCAGAGACTTTCAATTTGAAATACAGTCTCAATGTTGCTCAACGCCATCGCAGAGACTTTCAATTTGAAATACAGTCTCAATGTTGCTTAACGCCATCGCAGAGACTTTCAATTTGAAATACAGTCTCAATGTTGCTCAACGCCATCGCAGAGACTTTCAATTTGAAATACAGTCTCAATGTTGCTCAACGCCATCGCAGAGACTTTCAATTTGAAATACAGTCTCAATGTTGCTTAACGCCATCGCAGAGACTTTCAATTTGAAATACAGTCTCAATGTTGCTCAACGCCATCGAGAGACTTTCAATTTGAAATACAGTCTCAATGTTGCTCAACGCCATCGCAGAGACTTTCAATTTGAAATACAGTCTCAATGTTGCTTAACGCCATCGCAGAGACTTTCAATTTGAAATACAGTCTCAATGTTGCTTAACGCCATCGCAGAGACTTTCAATTTGAAATACAGTCTCAATGTTGCTTAACGCCATCGCAGAGACTTTCAATTTGAAATACAGTCTCAATGTTGCTTAACGCCATCGCAGAGACTTTCAATTTGAAATACAGTCTCAATGTTGCTCAACGCCATCGCAGAGACTTTCAATTTGAAATACAGTCTCAATGTTGCTCAACGCCATCGCAGAGACTTTCAATTTGAAATACAGTCTCAATGTTGCTCAACGCCATCGCAGAGACTTTCAATTTGAAATACAGTCTCAATGTTGCTCAACGCCATCGCAGAGACTTTCAATTTGAAATACAGTCTCAATGTTGCTTAACGCCATCGCAGAGACTTTCAATTTGAAATACAGTCTCAATGTTGCTTAACGCCATCGCAGAGACTTTCAATTTGAAATACAGTCTCAATGTTGCTTAACGCCATCGCAGAGACTTTCAATTTGAAATACAGTCTCAATGTTGCTTAACGCCATCGCAGAGACTTTCAATTTGAAATACAGTCTCAATGTTTTTCAATTATATGTACTTTTGAATGTTCTGACATCCAACTTGCAGCTGAGTTTCCTGCATATTTAAAATCCCTCTGTTATGAGGACAGGAGCATTGAGTCTCTTGATTTACCTTGTGTAGAAACTGAAAATGATATTGCACTAAAAACACAGCAATGGTTTATATAACGAATGGTTGAATCATATGTAATTGTATGAAGTAAGGACTGACATCAGTGCTACAGCATTAAAGTGATCTAATCGCAGTTATTCAGTGCGTTGTTGCTTAATAAAAACAAATCCGTTGATAGCGTCACATACCAAATTATTAAAAATACAGGAACTGTTCAGCCTGTTGAGGTTAGCATACTCCTGAAACAGATTCTATTTGATTTCTCAATGTTCAGCTGTTTGTCTAATAATGCACTTTTGTTCAACATACACTATTCATACCCACTAGTTTCTATTGTATATTGATTTGCAAATTGAATGTGCTGGTTATTTAGGTAACGTGGATAGTGAAGAAGTGAACCTCACTTGTTTCTCTATCATTCCATTTCAGTCCAGGACCTGTTCCTTCAATGCTAGTTCTCTGTTTTGAGTTCAAATGATTAGGGTTACCTTAACCCCTTATGAGTCCCACCTTGTTTTTCTAAATTCACCCAATGCAGTTCTTTGACCTCCACAGCATACAGTAGCTTGTATCTTTCAGTCCTGGGATCAACCTAGCTCTGGAACTTCTCAAAGTCAGTTTAACAAACGCGGTAGTAAGTATACAGTACATGCCCTCAAGCAGGATTAACACGTACAATACATAAGAAGCCGTCATTAACGAGGTCTGGGAGGGCATTGGATTAGATATTTTGACCACAGAATCACGCATCCCTGAGTTTTAAAATGCAGAGTTGCGATCCAGAGCCTCTGTGCTGCCTGGTCGTTGACCGCAGATCAATCTGAAACTGAAACGTACACGGTTCGCATCATTAAAGTGGCTTTTAAAACCTAGGTGAGAACATGGTAAAACAATCGAACTTCAGAGGCTGGAGGAGGAGGGTTTGCTGTGAGTAGGAGGAGGAATGAAAGGATAACCCTTCTCATTAATACAACACAATCCACACATTGATACCAGGTGTTAAAACACTAGCAATGCTATATACAGAACACTGACATTTTCAGTAGTTTAAAATAAAACAGCAAATCCCCCTTTTATGACTCCATGCACTCTTTAAATTCCCACACGTCTTTAAGAGATTATTGTAGGTCCCCGAGGAGGTAGTGTTATGGACCATTTCCTTTCACTGGCTAGCCCGGGCTTTGTATCTGGTTTAACACAAGTGTGGAAGTGAATCAATCTCATGCAATCAGAAGGACTCGATCTTAACATTTGGTTATAATGCCCCCAGACTGTGGAACTCATTGTCCTTTTCTATTAGAGATGCTGCTTTGGTCAATATTTTTTTTAAGTCAAGATTAAAGACTTCATTTTATAGTTCAGCCTTTTTAACCTGACTTACAAATCAAATTGTTTTTATCTATTTTATTTGCTTAGTTTTGTAATGTAGTCGGGTTTTCTTCATGAGCTGATTGTTCTTCAGCCTTACTATCTGTCTGACTGTACAGCATATTTTCATTTCTAATTTTCAGCTCTCAGACGGCTAACCTAAATGTTGACAGCAATTTGCTTTCCTCTGCACTTTTGTTTTGGCAAGGCACCAACAAGTAGTTTTTAAAGCATGTCATAAACTTGCATTCATTGTTCCATAGCATATGGAATTCCTTATTTTCGCCCTGTATAAAACGGTAAGCCAGTAGTTGGAGCATGGTGCTTGCAGTGCAGTATGTGTGGGCCTCCTAACCCACAGCTGACACTCAACAGGACCCTGCTGTCCCACGTCAGCACGATGGATGTCACTGTAGAAAAACGTATTGAGAATCTGTTGGGATTCCAGGCCAGGTTCTGTGCTCACCCGTCCTATAGCACAACTGTGCATTCGAATGGCATCTCAGCACATTGAACTGAATGGAAAGACAAGGGCTGGACGCGAACCGCAAACTATACAGATCAAAGACGAACCTCTCACCGTTTAACTAAAGAGCAAGCTCTGTAGTCGAGAGATAAGTGTGTGTCTTATGCTGAATTCAATAGGATTACTGGTCAGCCGCTAGGAGCAGATTCATTCCAACCACTACATACTTCATCCTGTTCTCCTACTAGAGCAGAGGTCCTCATAGCTGTGCCCGCAAGACCAGAGTGTTGGGCCCATTTGTTAAATCTGTATTTTAGGGCTACATTCTGAAAGCTGTTTACCCCAGAAAGGAAGAACGCACCCAACAAAGTTACCAAACCAGATATAAACAACTAAGACTTTTAACTTTTTACATGTTAAAGGTACATTCTTATTTGTTTGTTTTTTTCCTTTCAGATAAAAATTGCGCTAATGAGTAAATAGCGTTGAGAATCTTGCCCTTGATGCAATTTTTTAAAATTACATTTTGGAATAAGAAGTTGAGAAAACATGATATTGGTCAAAAGGGGTTGCTCCAATTTAAGTAGTTCCATAAAATGTGAACAACCTATAAACCCCTAAATTAAACGTCTGAGTTTGGTAACTTTCCCTGGGTGTGTTCTAGAGTAAAAACATTTGAGAATCTAGCCCGTTGTATTTTTGTTTCCCTGGGTGTGTTCTAGAGTAAAAACGTTTGAGAATCTAGCCTGTTGTATTTTTGTTTCTCTGGGTGTGTTCTAGAGTAAAGATGTTTGAGAATCTAGCCCGTTGTATTTTTGTTTCTCTGGGTGTGTTCTAGAGTAAAAACGTTTGAGAATGTTGTATTTTTGTTTCTCTGGGTGTGTTCTAGAGTAAAGATGTTTGAGAATCTAGCCCGTTGTATTTTTGTTTCCCTGGGTGTGTTCTAGAGTAAAGATGTTTGAGAATCTAGCCTGTTGTATTTTTGTTTCTCTGGGTGTGTTCTAGAGTAAAGATGTTTGAGAATCTAGCCCGTTGTATTTTTGTTTCTCTGGGTGTGTTCTAGAGTAAAGATGTTTGAGAATCTAGCCTGTTGTATGTTTGTTTCTCTGGGTGTGTTCTAGAGTAAAGATGTTTGAGAATCTAGCCTGTTGTATGTTTGTTTCTCTGGGTGTGTTCTAGAGCAAAGATGTTTGAGAATCTAGCCCGTTGTATTTTTGTTTCTCTGGGTGTGTTCTAGAGTAAAGATGTTTGAGAATCTAGCCCATTGTATTTTTGTTTCTCTGGGTGTGTTCTAGAGTAAAGATGTTTGAGAATCTAGCCCGTTGTATTTTTGTTTCACTTGGTTTGCTTTGTAGTATCTGTATAAAGGCTATACGGCAACCAATAAAACAAACAAACCTGCTTTTGTAATTTAAAGCTGTAATTGCTAGTATATTTCATTTCACTTCAGTGTAGTTCTGCTAAGACCACCACATAGAAAAAACAAAACAAAATAATTTCAGACATATAACATTGTACCCTTTTAAAGAAAGAAAGAAAGAACAACATAATAATGATCCCATCCAGTAGCCTGGCAGCCCACTGGATTCTGTTTTGTTTTTACAGGGGTATGTTTACCAGGCCCAAAAATAACACCAGGAGTTCTGTATGGTCATATATCAACATTAGACTCACTGCTACCATGAAGAGAGTAACCCTTAGCAATGACTAATGGGTTGTTCAAGCCAAGCCCCTCTGGGACGCGGGTCTAACCCCTGCCCTTGAATACTTGTGTGTGATCTGAAGACCTAGCCGTGTTTTAATCCAAGCCAGTGCTTTCGTCCTAGCCCAGCCAGAGTTAACCTCATTGGGAGCAGTCTCCTTCTTTGTCTTGTGTGTTTTGGTACTGGTGTCTTACAGAACCTGTCCCTTAGAAACAAAGAAAATATATTTATATTTAACTAGTTTTTTGTCACTGAGATTTTTGCTTTGCTTGATATTTACAGCGATGCACATGAGAGCATCACTGTATTACCGATTTGTATTTGTTTAACACTATTGTCACAGAGCTTTTGTTTTGATATACCTGTTTTTCTACTGTCTTATTGATTTCTTTAGTTACGTATTTAACTCATTATATCAACACAACCGTACACACACAGTCTATGGTAGTACCAGAATATTACTTCATTCATAAACATAACATCACTGTGAGATAAAAATCTCTGTGAGCGTTCTAGATCAGTGAAAACAACCATTGAATCCTCTTTTGCCAAGCACTCCACTCCCTGGGCTGAATGTGGCAATGAAACCAAACTTCAGTTTGTAAACCTGCCCTGGAGCTGCTCTGATTCAGAAACCCCTTCATGCTGTTCGGAGACAGCTGCATCTACGCTTATGTTTTCAATGGCCTACTGGGGTCTCTCCCTGGCCAACACCCAAGTGCAGGACAGAGTGATGAACAGCCGCACAGTAGCAAGGCTTGCCGAGCAGGAGATTGATGAAGCTGAATAACGCTTGGAGAGAAAGGCTGAAGGACGTGGCTTCACCGCTGCCTGAATGGAACCATTCCTCAGCTTTTTGTTGTGGTCCCGTAGGAGGTACCTTTAGATACTTGGTGAAACGTTACGTGATACAAATGGTCAGAACTTTAGTTATCTTCTCCGCCATTGAGTATGGGACACAACCATAATTGACAAAAGCATGTGTTTTCTAAACTTCTACAATAAATACAGTGCTGCTGGTAAAGCCCTTCTTATGAAAATAGTACCACAAGCCATTATTCCACCCTGTGGGCAGGGCTATGAATTCCCAGCATGCGTCCTGAGACTACATTTCAGTTTTGAGGCTTATTTGCTTCAAATAGGCAACATTGCATTGGTGGTTTTCTGTGATGGTAGACCACAATCCAAGAGGGACGGAGCTGAGGCCGAAAAATGCGACTTCTCTCCTGACCAGATTGTCTTTTAGAAGTCTTCAAACGTGAAGCACTGGCCACTCCCCAGACCCCTCCCGCACATGCTTTTCAAGTGGTTTCAGAGCTCAAACGCTTCGTTTTTTAGTTTGTTGCACTGCATATTTAAGGTTCATCTGTCTTTAAAGTATAACATCAAGTACTTTCTGGTGTGTATTCTTAGCATTTGCAATGGGCTTCCCTAAATTGCTCTGTTCCCAGATGCACATGAACCAAATTCCCTTGCTGCCATCCATGATATATGGCTATGAGAATCAGCTGAACTTTATAAACTCAACAAATTGAAAAGATTAATGAGTAAATTAAGGATCTTGAAGCACTAGTGTTGGATGTTTGTTGTGAGGAATTCACATCTGTAGTTTATTTATTTGGTTATTTACCATATGAAAAAAAAAAAAAAAGATTCAAGAATCATAAACACTTTATAGCCATGTGTACTGTACATACCATATGTTGTTTTGATAAAAAATAATATGTGAACAAATGCAAAAAAGGTTTGGGGCATGTGTGGCTGGCATTACATACATAATCGATTTTCTTCATGGATTTGGTGTATAGAATGGTATCATCGTGGTCGTACTTCAGACCTATCTGTATCAGCATATCTAGACACCCTGTTTAGTGTTATTACTTACATCCATTACTTACATAAAGAACAAAAGAACATTCATGAACGAGAGGAGGCATCTCAGCTCCTTGAAGCTGTTCCGGTTCCTAGTAGCTTGTTGATCTAAAACCTTTGTCAATTCCAGTCTGGCATCAACAACAGGGCCTGGTAACCCATTTCATTCCCCTGGCCTAAGTCTGTCTTCACTTAATTTCCAACTGTGTCATCTGGTCCTGGTTTGTGTACTGCACTTAAAGTATCGGCAAGGACTAACTTAGTCAACTCCTTTTAAGATTTAAAAACAAATTTGATACATTAGGAGCACGTCTAAATGAGTTATGCAAAAGTCTCTGTTTGACGGTATCTGACTAATTGTAACTGGGAAATCAAGGGCCACAGTGCCGCACTCCTTTAAGGAACTTCCCAAAAGATTACTGATTGGTGTTTGGTGGGAAGTGGCCAGGTGACTAACTGGGAAGAAGTAGCCTGCAGGAGGACTGTGTTAATTAATCAATATCTACAGATAACCATGCACTAAATTCAGGGTGCAGTCCAGCTATCTCAACCAGAGGATGTACTAATGCAGTGGCCGCACTCCGAATAGTGCCCTGTAACAACCTTGTTGATTGGAAAGGCATGATAGTGTGGGATCTCACAGCTATTCCAGCCTCCAATTCTGCCTGTTGAGCAATATCTGTATCTCCAAGTATCACCAGGAGACAGAAGGGGGAGAGGGGAGTATAGTATACAGGCAATTAAAACATGGCTATTATTGTCCGATGCCTTTAAACATTTCAAGGATAAACCCCTAAACAACATTTTGGAATATTAGTTTTTGTCTTGCTCATATGCTGATTAATGTAGCACCTTTAATTGGGTCTCTAGTGGAATCTTAAAGTGGGGGCTGTTCATTTTCCTTTTCTTACCGTCCGACATGCATTCGTGCACAGTGCCATCATTCCTGGCAGAACCTGAAGGTTTCAACCACAATAACATGGTCATTACAGTGAGGCTTTGTCATGAGGATAGTTTAGGCATAATCTGTCAATACTTCCATGGCAGTGCTTGAATAACAAGGTTCCACCAAGATTTAGAGGCAAGTGTGCATTATGGGACCTATAGTACAAATCAAGTGCAAATGTAAAGGCTAATTTGGAATAAAACTAGCAAAAAGCTACTCACCATATCCACCAGAATAACCCCCAGATTTTATTAGAGGATTTTACAATACCAGAGCATCAACCACTTTTTATTTAGGAGTAAATCCGGATAACCATGTGTAACTGACCTAATAACATCACAGGGTAATGGATTGCTGCACAAGTGGTAACAGGTGGTCACTCTGTCTCTGATCTTAGTATGAACTGACTCTCATGCTGTGTAGACCGATCTGTAGTTTCAGATTCCCTTCTTCTTTTATTTTGCCTGTGATAAAAACATAACACGTACAAAAAAAAGAAATAATCGCCTCCCAGAGTACAGCCACCTTATTCACACGGTTCATAGACTGAGAAGGAGCAATGACGAACTTAATATGTGTTACTCCTCGACTGAACCATTTTACCCATATTGAAATACTTTGCTAGTGGATGCATGGTGACAATACCCACATTTACATTTACCACTACCATTTACACCACAAACCTCAATTATATTTTTCCACATACATGAAATGTGACGTTAGCTATCTTACCCTTCATGTTACATACACCCCCATGTACTGCAATGGTTCAATCTGCCGTGTTACTAAACCTCGCGAAAATCCTATTTTCAGTACCTCAAAAAGAACACAAGCAGGATCCCCTCCCTTTACATTATATAGCTAACTGAGAATAGATCTGGCGAAATCATACACCAGCTACATATGGACAGGTGTCTGATTCAATTCAGGGGGATTCACCATTCCTACAACAAGAGCGAGATCTCAGGGAAAAAGTGGTCCTTAGTTTACTGAGGATTTTAAAAGAAAAAGTGTTTTAAACTCACTTGTATTGTCTGTTTTCACCTGAGGAACCGGAATCCTGGGAGAATCACATAAGCAAAGGAGATCTAGCGTTTACAGGAGATAGCTGGGAAATCATGCAGGCACAGCATGGAGATGCTACCAACAGGGCCTGAAGCGATTGATTTTTAACAATATCTTGTTGCTATAGAATATCGCATAAAGATTTCAGTACTTTAATATTTGGCTTACGAGATTACTGTAGATTGCTATACTATGTCATGCTTGAAATTGCACGTCATGCAATCACTACACAAAGCATGTTCAGCTCCCAGATTAGATTTCTACATGACATCACCCCCCATTGTACAGCCCTCTAGGGTGCAATGCTCAAGGAGTTATACATTAACTTTTACTGAACTCCATCAAAAATTATGCAAATATACAAAGTGAAACCTGTCATATCCCTCCACTTTGCATTCATTAGTCTTTATAACAAATCCAGTACAGAAGTACTTTTTCACACATTTTCTCATCCTCGGGGGTAGGAGAATGCATTCTATGTAAGTAACTTGAGTTTAGATTTAAAAGTACTTTGAAGCATATTTAAAAAAAAAAAAGAAAATAATAATAATTCAAAAAATATAGTAAGGAATGCAAGATGCAGCCTCAGCCATTCTCTACATTATTGGTTTTAAACTTTTCTACCCAAGGACCCAAAACTACATCTCACTGCCTTCTCAGGACCCATCTCATATTTGATAATGCAAATACAAATTAAGAAAAAAATAAAAACATACTACTTGAAGTAAAAGTTCAAACCTCAGGGATTGAAAAGCCATTTTATAAGGCTTTTAATGGGAGCAGTGAGGTTCTTGTAAATTTGCTACCAACATGTCAATTCATGGCTCAGTCTTTACCTCCTCTACGCTCCCCTGCCTCTAGAGCCCGCTCCTTCTCCACCCTCGCCCCGCAGTGGTGGAATGACCTTCCTACAGATGTCAGGACTGCCCAGTCCCTGACCACCTTCCGGCACTTCCTTAAGACTCACCTCTTCAGACAGCACCTGTAGAACTCCTCTTTTCCCTCTGAACACTTATCACTCTTCCTTAAATGCACTTTACTTGCTCTTATCAGCCCCCTATTTTACTGCATTTAATCCTGTACTTTAGAGTACTGTAATCTGTCAACAGTGTTATTTAATCTGTAGTATTTTGTATTTAATTACATCCTGATGTAACTATCACTGACACTGTTATCTGCTCCGTTATTAAATGGTATTTTGTCATACTTGTACTCGCTAGAACCAAAGTCATTGTATTTTTATGTTGCTCTTAATTGTATTGTTACTTGTACTGTGATTCTTGAAATGTATTTTTGTTTGACTGTAAGTCGCCCTGGATAAGGGCGTCTGCTAAGAAATAAATAATAATAATAATAATAATAATAATAATAATAATAATAATAATAATAATAATAATTATAATAAATATATTAATAATAGACCACTCTAAGATCATGCTCTGGCCTCATTCGGTTGCTATACTTGTTCAAGTATGACAACGCTGAGAATCCAGATTCACACAGGTAGGTGGTTCAAACTGCACTAGAGGATTTATAGCTTTTTTAGTTTTTCTGCTGCTGGTGGGAAATCCTGAAATCAGTGATTGTCTTTGCTTCAAAAAACATTTTGTTGCTGCCATTAGCTTGCATTGATACTAATGCTTCAATCTCAGCCAGACTTAAACCCAAATCTGAGGATGTAGTGGCCAGCAAGGAGAACCTTAACCACTGAAACTTGCAAATGTTTTCATGGAAATAATAATGACAACTCTACTGCAGGCTTGTCATGTGCTACAGTATGTCAAGTTTTACATTTTCTGTTAGGGAATTCCCATTCCCTTCAAGAAAGGTGGAAAGTACAGGGAACATGCATATTTTCCAAGTACCCGTCTAGAATGCCAAAATTGTAAGCGTGTCATAAACCCTTGAATGGAGTCTTTGAGAACCAGAACACTGGACTCCCGCCTTGAAGACCCAAGTTAAAGTCCACTAAATATGCAAACCTTGACAACCAGCTGGTATCAAGAAAGAGGGCACAAAAGCCAGACTTTTCTTACTCCAAAAAAACGTGCACCTCCTTCCTCAGTTCCCACAATCTATCCAGTACATCCAGCAACCTTCCCCTGGAAAATCATCTGACCTCTGTATGGAACAACAAATGTTCATGGGCAGCCCCGTCTCCTTACAAAGAGCACTGAACAACCTGGCTTGCGCTGGACGTCTCTCTTAATCAAGTTTATTATTTTGACAACTGAATCTAACACTCTGCCCAGATTTAATTGCAATGATTCAAATGCCAGGGCCTCTCTGTGCAAACTACAATGGGTCACTGTTACATCAGGTAAAAGTTTTCTAACATGTGCAATAAAACCTGAGTTACATCATAATCTTAGCACCATCTGTACAGCCTACACAATCACCCCATTCCAACTGCAAGTCCTTCAAGTTTGAATCCACAACCCTGAAAATGTCCTCTCCCTTAGTGGTGAAAATAAAAAAGTCCTCTTGAATATCTCCATCACTCACAAACCTAACAAACACCATTAACTGAGGCAGTCCAGATAGATCTGTTGATTCATCCAACTGCAAAGCAATTTTTTGTAGTCTCAGATTTTCTCTACAACAGCTTTCTGAATATCACAAGACATGTCCTGAATCCTTTTTCCTACCGTATCATTAGACAGGGGAATCAAATCCACTTTCTTGGTGGCTTCTTCACCTAAAAGACTTTTACAGATGTCTTTAACACGAGGCTTGATAAGATCCTCTTCTATAGTGTGGGGTTTCTTCTCCTTTGCGTTCTGCAGGCTAACTTGGAAAGATGCTTTTAAGGCAGCCCGATTTCCTTGGAATGCCTGAAATATCAGATTAGTAAGTAATGTAGCACAATACATTTACACCAATACAGCTCATGTCATTGTGTCTTGGCATTATTTTTTAAAAAAATACAGAACATTTTTAGGGGTTATGTTCTATTGAAGTTATACAGAAATATTACAGTTGATCAGGAAAATATATTAAAGTAAACAACTTTTACCAAAAAAAATTATACATCTTTATAACAATTAAATAGAACTTAGCATTGGTCACTGGATTATTGAATGCAAAAAAGACAAAACATAAATCTGATCAAAGATCTGTGCTTGTTCAAAGTACATGTGGCTTAGTAGTGAATTACAGTAATGTTAAATCTGTTTAATGTGGAATAATGGTGTAAAAGTTAGATACAATTGAAAAAGCACCTGCTTTAAAAAAAAAGCTACCTGTGTGACAGGGTTCTCGTGTCACGTGTGTGGGTGACCGCTGATATGCATGACAGAGAGACATGGGAGGTGGAGTTGAAACGCCGCTCAGGCGTGCAGGATTTATTAACACAAAATAAAGTAATAAACGTTTCATGTGATGCTCCCAGCGATGGTAACGCACAGAGGACACATACAGTAAACTACAACATGCAAAATAAAACACAATACAAAAATTACAAATAAAAGGTGCCACACATGGTGAGTGCTAGTCGTATAAATGAGGCATCCCGCTCCAGGAACCGGCTACACTACATAACCCTCACTGTACATTATTTCCTGGGATCACTATCCCCTAAACTAACCTACTTATGATCCGGTATTCATACGACGACTCCTGCTGCTTCATACGGCTTTGTCCTCACAAGCACCATGTTGCAGTTTCAGGTTTGCGTAGCTGTCGTTCCTGCAGAACATACTGTCTCTTCTCATTTGTGTGCAGCACCGCCCTCTGAGGCATGACGTTGCAATCGCCCCGCGCGATCTCAATCTGATGTTATTAAATTGACGGACACGGTCACGCATTATTGATTTTTCAATCATAAATCAATGGAAATGACAGGCATACTCAGGTCGCAACCAGAAAAAAGAAAACGTTTATTTATTATTATTATTGCAATAGTTAAATTTAACTCTTATATTGTGTTGTAGGGATTAGATTAAACTGACCCTTTGCTTTTTTGAAGTTGTAATAAAATTAAATGATTGAACACATGCATTTTATGAGTATTCAAATGTTACTTACAAGACCATTTTCATTTTTTGTATGGGGTAACTATCTATTCATTGTATTTTTAAAAATCTCTGAAATAAATTAATCTGGGATAATAATAATAATAATAATAATAATAATAATAATAATAATAATAATAATAATAATAATAATAATAATAAACAAAAAACCATTTTCTTTTTTTCTGGTTGTGACCTGAGCATGTCTGTCATTTCCATTGATTTATGAGATGCAAGGATTCAGTGTAAAAACACAAGGCACTACAACAGCATGAACCGTCAATCAATACAAATTTCGTCAATAATTATGTACTGCAATGTAAAAGATTGTCATCCGATACTGCCTCCCTGTATGATAGTGCCTCCCAGAGACATGATAATATAGAATAAACCCATCCGATACTGCCTCCCTGGAAGGCTCAATCACCCCAAGTTCGAGCATGTTACATACATCTTTGAGAACGCCACTTCGTTGACTTTCCGGTATCCGGTAAGGTCTCTCTCGTACTGTGACACCTGAGCACATTTAGCACATAATTTCAATTCTGAGGATGGAAGCAGCAGCATTACCTTGTCTCCAGGTCGAAGTCTTGCATTTTTATTGTAATGCTGCTGTTGCCGGTGCCGATTTGAGGTTGTCCTGGGCTAAACGTCTGACCAAATCCATGCTTCACTACATTTTTGGACGAACCTTTGTGTTCCTCCCACCCCTCTCTCAACAGATCGAGGATGCCACGAGCATGTTGGCCATACAAGAGCTCGAAGGGGGAGAACCCTGTCAAACTCTGCAGCACCTCTTTCACTGCAAAAAGGAGGTAGGGAAGAAGCGATGCCCAATGTTTTTGCTCTTGAGTTACAAAACGTCTCAGCATCTGCTTCAAGGTCTGATTAAATCGCTCCACCAAACCATCCATCTGTGGATGATAAACAGATGTCCTGATGGGACGTATTTTTAATATTTTATATACTTGCTGTAATGTTTTAGACAAAAAGTTAGTTCCATTATCAGTCAGGATCTCCTTGGGGATCCCTACTCTCGACATAATCTGCACTAGTTCTTTGGCTATTGCAGAGGGACTAGTGGACCTCAATGGAATTGCCTCTGAGTATCGCGTTGCATAATCTACCACCACTAATATATGCGTATACCCGGAATCAGAAGGTAGCAAAGGGCCCACTATGTCCATTGCAATGCGTTCAATGGGGGTGGAAATAATCGGCAGTGGAACCAAAGGGGCAGGGCGCACTCGACCCGGCGCTACTCGCTGGCAGTCTGAGCATGTGGCTACATATTTCGACACATCAGTATGAAGTCCTACCCAATAGAATCCAGTCAGTATCCATTCCCTTGTATTGTCAGCTCTGAGGTGCCCTGCAAAAGGGATATCATGCGCCAGCCTCATGACCTCGGTCCGACAAGACGGTGGAACCAATAATTGTGTTACAGGCTGTCCTGTGCCCGTGGCTAGGTTTACCCTATACAGTAATTGCCCCTTGATACTGATGTGCAGAAATACTAGTGCCCCAGCGCCATCAACAGCCTTACCTTCAATAGACCAGACCTGCCCCCAAGCGTGCACTAGTGACGGGTCATTATGTTGGCCCCACACTGTCTGTGCTTGAGTACCACATGTCTGGTATATTGAGAGGGGCGGGAGTAGCATCTGCCCTAGATGGCGCAGTAACCTCGCCCTCTCGGTCACACTGCGTTCTGACTCCCTTTGACTGGTGTTTGTTACCATCCCAGCATTTTCCCACCAGACCCCAGCCTTGTCTCAGTGATGCTCCCTCCCATTTTGCGGTCCTTCTCTGTATGTGTTTTTCTAGGACGGAAAATAGGAGAAAACATTTCAGCTTGTAAAGGAAACACATCACCAATTCGCTCCCTTTTCCCTTTTTCTGCCACGTTTACGTGTGTGGCTGAGACTGCCATTATTTGAATTAATTCTTTAAATTTTGGCCAGTCCCGGCCCAGAATAACTGGGTGGCAATCTTTCCGCCACCCCTACTACCAGGTGAAGTTTTATCGGTCCTACCGATAAGTATACTTTTAGTGTGGGTTATGCCGCTGTGTCTCCATGGATACAGGAGATGGCCACTTGACCTCGTGGCCACCACGACACACCGCCCAAGAGAGGTCTGCTCAACCCATGCATTAGGAGACATTAGTAGGGTGTTTCACGTTCCCTAAAACCACATCAATCATACAAGGCCCTCCCGACCATTTTCCCCTCGCTTACCTATTTCAGGTGCCTAATTACACGCGGCCACGTCACACTCCATGGCAGCGGGACATAACCTGGCCAGATGTCCCGGTTGGTTACACTTAAAGCATGTTGGGGGGACAGAGGGAGCATTGGTTATATATTTTTTCCGTTGCTGGTATGGCAACGGGGCAGAGGCAGCACCTCTACCCCAGCTGGGGGCCAACCTTGGTCTCCATGAAGGGGAGACAAGGGGGCCCATTGGGTTCGGCGGTCTCGGAGGTCTGGATCCCGGGGCTGATGCTGGTGGACGAGAGAGAGGAGGTGCTTGGCTGCTCCAAAGGGCAGGGACTGACAGCATCCCTGTCTGGGTGGAGACCAGGGAGTCCTCAAAATCCTAGGCCAGCTTCACGGCGTCCTCCAGGGTGTCGGGTTTGTGGCACCCTATCCAGGCTTGGGTATCGGCGTCGACAACATGGCAGAATTACTGACACCAAGTTTATTCACATATTAGCAGCACTAAATACATTAGTAGGAGTAACATTAAGGTTTGACAGTAAGGTAAACTGCAACATTGCAGTGTAAATATGTTATAGTAGAGTTTTATACAGGACCCTGAGGCACACAAATGGTTAACAGCACTTGAATATTTTAGAATTTCATGTGCAGATGAATAAACATGATCAGTACCATTGTAAACGATTCCTTGTGACTCACCCAGGGCTTAAGCTTCTCTGTGAGCATGGTGTGATTTCAAAGGTTAGATGGAGGGGATCAGACTTACAGAGGCGAATTTCAGCAGCTAGAAGAGCTGTGTTTGTTACGAAGGAAGAGGGATACTACAGAGGAGTGTTTCAGCAGCTAGAAGAGCTGTGTCTGTTACGAAGGAAGAGGGGTACTACAGAGGCGTCTTTCAGTACCTGGAAGAGCTGTGTCTGTTACGAAGGAAGCGGGGTACTCCAAAGCTCTGCTTCATTCTGGCTGATGGATCTGTCATAGGGAACAAAAAGTGATACTAAACAGTATAAAATGTAGTTAAGAGATAAGCTTAAGTTGTGTCCAGGACAGTCACATTTTGCAGTTTGCAAGAGATGGTAACCAATAAGGCATAACACGTGAACTGGATGGAGAAGCTACTAGAAAGTGATAAACCAATTACAAAGTGTTAGTCAATAATACATAAAATGTGCACTAATCAAGTGTAAACTTATAAAATTAAAACAAGTGACAAATAAATACATGAAAGATAACAAGGGCATTATTGACCCTGTTACATTAGGGTGCTGTCATTCACAAAGATTGATACATTAACTCTTAGCGGTGCATTTATTCAGCGCGTCTCAGGAGCGTCAGGTCCAATTTATTTTCACACGCGTAGTTTATTTTAGACGTGCTGGTTAAAAGTATTTTTTTCACAGTAAAACAGGTTTGAAAGGCACTGCATATCAACAGGACACTCAGTACTGCATCTCCAGCCCCGCCCCACCCCTTGTTCGCTGTATTTTTCACATACCTCTTCATAGTCGTGCATACCAATAAGTCATCTCCTGATCACTCGTTTTATCACCAAACTTCTCAATAATGTGATCCGAGATGTTATTTTATTACCATAACATCTCAAAAAGCTCTGCAAATGTCTGTAATATTCTTTGAGCGCTGGATGCATAATAAGCTGTCTTGTTTGTTTATGTCTGTGTTATCTCTGTGGTGCCGTGGCTATGTGTATTGCTCAGATCTGACCCTTTTTTTTCACAACAATCCAGGTTTGAATGAAACTTGCAATACAGTGAGTTTCAACTCCTCTGATTGCATGCACACTCAGTTTATCAGACTGTGGTATGGCAGCCGAGTCTGGAAGTGATCTCACAAACAACAAGAAATACGTTTCAGTCAGGACCATCTTGCGTTAATTAACCACCTTTATTTTAATACAAAATCTTACAGATTTCCAAAAACACTGAACCCAAACAATAGTTGAAGAAAATTAAGTAGAGTAAAAAATAGTTGGAGCACAGCCTCATCTTTTGGCGCATAAAAAAGAAACAATAAAATAATAAATCAATGCAACATGTTCAACTCGGTGAACAAAAAACATTAGGCAGAGGAGCATCGTATCCTCCCCCCTCCGGACGAGGCTGGGAGTGAGGTAGTGGTGGTTGGGGAGGAGGTGGTAATTTGAAAGCACAGCAGGACTAAGTTTGCAAAGTAGGTTTATATACCTTATAGTTTGATGGGAACTTGCCACTAACTGGCTTGTAGATTGACCAATGAATCTACTAGGCACTTGTATTAATGACACTATAGATTTTCCTGCCTGAAAACCTCCCAAACTTTATATTTAAGAAGCAAAAGTGTACTTTTATTCACTCGAGAAACTAAATAAAAGTTTAAACAATAAAAACAAAGTGGCCTCAGCCCAGGTGAAGAACAAAGCCCCAACAGCACCTCTTCTGGGTTTTAAACAAATAATTCTTTGGTTGCTTTTACCAGCAACTACTTGAAGCTCATGCACACATTTCAAATGTCCAATGTAGAACCCTTGACATATACATCTCATAATCAAGGGGTTCCAGCAGAAGAAAAGCACCAAGAAATAACATTATAAAACCAATGGCAAAAGTATAAAAACTCATTCAAACAGGGCAAAAACACTTACAACAATCGTAAAAACAGAAATAAAGAATAAAAGCATAAAAAATAGAACAATTCCAATTTATATGGTCCTGGTCATAGTCAGTATTTGCAGGATTTGCAACGCTCGTCAGATTTAAAATACATATTTATGAGTGATTGTGAAGAGGTATTGTGAAGAGGCTGTTTTTATGTTCGAAGGCCATGAATGCCAAAGATGAGATGCTTGATATAAAAATAAATAAATAAACATACTGCTGAGCTCGGAGAAGTGCATTTCTTAAATGAAGCTCTGCATCTGTTTAGCTTGGAACTTTGCATCTGCATATAAAGCAGGGTCATTTAACACAGTGGGATTCAATCCTACCGTTGTTACATTTTGAACGATCTGGTAATTCACACTGTTCTTGAAGTTATTTAATGAGATCTCTTAACAGATTATATTATACTATATGTCTGTCAAACATAGTAAAATACCCTTACTAAATAATACGACTGGAGAGCTATGGGATCTTTGACAGGATTCTAGCACACTCAAGTACTTTTTTTGTTAAGTTTAATTAAATTTGTGTTTGCTGTCAACTTGAAACCAAATAAAAAACATATCTTCTGTTATTTGGACAGGGTGCTGTGTACCTGTTGTGCTGCAGTATATACAGTATACAGTATCACAGATGTGTAGTAAGATAACCTGTTCCAAAGTACTCAGTAATTCATTTGTAATAATGTGAATTATGAAAGTGTGTATATCCACGTTACACAACATCACATGCATCTGGTTTTAAATGTAGCTTACCAATCTTCCTGTGACCACTGGCATCACATTTCTGCAAAATGTCTGTTCTGGAGAGATCAATCTCATCTTCTAGCAGTGCAGCAAGACCACAAAGCCCATCTTCATTCTGCACACTGTTCTCTGGAATAGAAAGAAGTTTCACTTTTTAATGAAAATAAAGTCGGCAAAAAACATATTTAAAGGCAGGTACGTTTGTTAGAAATAAAGTGCAAAAAACAGAAACTATATATATAATTTAAATACTGATATTAAATATATATATATATAAAAAATTGTTTAAATCCCCAAATTCTACGTGATGCAAAACTGTTGACCACAGCTGTACTTGCAGCACAATGAAAGCTGCATGTATTATTTCATATTATAAAATAAAATGAAGTTATGTCTAGAAACGTGTGAGAGCTTGCAAATCGAGTCTTCTGGGCTTTTTCCTCCCCTAATCTACTGTTAAACAGGACCCATTGGACCAGTTTAGTCAATTTAGCATACCTGTCCAACTGTGGTGCTGATCTCAGCACTATAAAATAGGTTAATGTGCTATGCACTGTTCCAACAACATGGAGGAAAACAGTGGGAAAAAACAACTGTATGTAGGTCATTAAGTGTTATATGGGTCTCAGGGGAAACGTATTGACTTATTCACCTCACACTCCTTCCCCAACTTCTGTTTAATTGCTTCTGTAATAAAACTTCCTGCCTATTTTCTCGCTGGTGTACAAGTCCCAAGTTGGTATCAGTGCATGTTTATTTATCCTCTGGTCAAGAGACCAAAGGCCTGTGGTGTGAGTTTAGTGCTACTGTGGGGCAAGGGGGTGTGAACTCTGCTTCCACTATGTTTTCCCAGCAATATCTAAACACTTTCAGTTTCTTGGTGTGAGTTATAATGTTGTTCCACACAGAGCATACACAGTTAGATGTTCCTGGGTCTGATAACACCATACCTTGCAGCTGTGCTCAGCACAGTCCTATTTATTCAGTCTTTGTTGAGCCCTACATAGAGGTAGTGACTGGGAACCAAAGCCCAGTCTCTACGTCCTGAGACCGAGATGCTCTCTGCTGTGTCAAAGTAGCCAGGCTCCAGCAGCAGTGATTTCACATGTTAAAAATAAACGTGCTCGGCTATAGAGGGCATGAAGGTGCGCTGGTGTGAAAGGCATGTATTATACATAACACTCGTCATCTGTGACAGGCAACAATTATTCCCACTTGAAGTCTACGCCAACCTTGAACCAAGACTCTGGACACTTATAAACTCAATAGCCTCTGAAGGGAATTCAATTGGGCATCAGCAGTAGCAGCACATTCAGCGTTGACAAATGAAGCCCGCAATTCGTCAAATGGGCAGAGCACTACAGTCAAGACAAATTCCTTTTGGCCTCAAGTCGTCAAGTATCCCCTGAAGAATTGCTGGCACGTGGCTTACAGAAACAGCCCTAGACGTTACCTTAATGGGCATGGGTGGTCCTCAATGTGAAGAAAAGTGAAATCTGACAAAAAATGGGTTCACCTAAAAAATAGCCATGCCAAACAGCAGCTGCTCTCTTGTACACACTCCCCCATGTATTCATGTATGAATGCAGCGCTCTCTTGTACACACTCCCCCATGTATTCATGTATGAATGCAGCGCTCTCTTGTACACACTCCCCCATGTATTCATGTATGAATGCAGCGCTCTCTTGTACACACTCCCCATGTATTCATGTATGAATGCAGCTCTCTTGTACACACTCCCCATGTATTCATGTATGAATGCAGCTCTCTTGTACACACTCCCCATGTATTCATGTATGAATGCAGCGCTCTCTTGTACACACTCCCCATGTATTCATGTATGAATGCAGCTCTCTTGTACACACTCCCCATGTATTCATGTATGAATGCAGCCTCTCTTGTACACACTCCCCATGTATTCATGTATGAATGCAGCTCTCTTGTACACACTCCCCATGTATTCATGTATGAATGCAGCTCTCTTGTACACACTCCCCATGTATTCATGTATGAATGCAGCTCTCTTGTACACACTCCCCATGTATTCATGTATGAATGCAGCTCTCTTGTACACACTCCCCATGTATTCATGTATGAATGCAGCTCTCTTGTACACACTCCCCATGTATTCATGTATGAATGCAGCGCTCTCTTGTACACACTCCCCATGTATTCATGTATGAATGCAGCGCTCTCTTGTACACACTCCCCATGTATTCATGTATGAATGCAGCGTCTCTTGTACACACTCCCCATGTATTCATGTATGAATGCAGCTCTCTTGTACACACTCCCCATGTATTCATGTATGAATGCAGCTCTCTTGTACACACTCCCCATGTATTCATGTATGAATGCAGCGCTCTCTTGTACACACTCCCCATGTATTCATGTATGAATGCAGCTCTCTTGTACACACTCCCCATGTATTCATGTATGAATGCAGCGCTCTCTTTCTCTCTCTCCCCAGACATAGAAAATCCCAATTCATCACACTGCGATTTGCAATTTGCTCTTCCCCCCCAGGAAGTATGAAAACAAATGAGATTTTCAAAGCTAAGCATCACATTATATTATAAGTGACCTGTAACATGCTTCACGCAGCAGACAAAATAATGCATAGCACAGAAAGGGTATTCCAAATCACACAGCTAATTTACCGAGAACAAGTGATGCACTTTTTGTTTTGCTAAACCCTCTTTAATTATGTGTTTATATAAGCCTACATGGTTATGAGTCTGTAAACATTTGTGTGAGTGTGTGGTTTTTACAATTTGAACTTTGACTTTACTTATATATATATATAAATATTTAATCTTGAAAGTAGTCATTTTGATTGGAATACAGCAAGCTGCACTCAGATGCACACAGCAAACTGAAATGACAGGTAGGATAATAACTTATGTGCCTAATATGAAACATATGTTATATATTCTTTTTTTATATTACTTTTAGAAAACATATTTCGGTTTTACAGGTTTTTATGTACCAGTTTACACGTGTTTACACAATAGTGTTCAATGGAACTGCGTCTGTGTTTACAACACAGCTCCTGGATGCAGGCACAGTCAGCTGGCAGACGCGTACGCTCCTCCATAGAGTACAATGCAGCCGTCATACCAGAAGTAGTGTTATATTTTCTTTTTATGTAGTATTACAAACGGTTTTATATTTTTGTATGTAAGAACATAAGAACATAAGAAAGTTTACAAACGAGAAGAGGCCATTCGACCCATCTTGCTCATTTGGTTGTTAGTAGCTTATTGATCCCAGAATCTCATCAAACAGCTTCTTGAAGGATCCCAGGGTGTCCGCTTCAACAACATTACTGGGGAGTTGGTTCCAGACCCTCACAATTCTCTATACATACTCGTTTATTTTGAAAATGTGTATTTTATTATATTTGTTCACTGTTTGTAGTCGTGCTGCATATGCGCTCATTTTATAAATAAAGCCTTTATGTTTTAAAAATAAAGCCTTTTATGTTTAATTTTCTATTTAAATATGGTGTTTCTGCAATGCAATTGTTAGATATGATGTTCATGAATAAAACTTTTCAGATAGTACGTCTTTCATTTTCATAACAAAGCAGTTTAAAAATGTATGTATGGGTCAAAGTGACCCACGTGGTGGTTCTAGGTTGTTCGAAAATCTGGTGGTTCTAGTGTTAATAAAACAAACTTTGCTCTTATATTAGCATATTAAAATAGTGTTTGCTAATGCGTTTGATGAATGTCTTCATCATAGCAAATCAGATTGCAAATCAGATTGCCCCACCAAGTAATCCTGGGAAGGGATTACCCAGCATCTTCTCGCCTGATGACATTCAAAGGGGAATTGGGTAACCCCAAGTTAAACACAGAGGCCAATATTAAGCCTCAAGAGAGCCTTATGAGTCTATTTCCCTTTATGACACTGAATTGTTTTTAGGAGATGACAAATCATGGGTATAGAAAGCTAAAAGATATAGCAGGCTGGAAAAGAAAAGAAGGCCTCTGAGAAAAGACGTTCTTGTGGGAAAAAGCATGTGTGATTCGGACGAGATAGCTGATGAAGCAGGGGAAATTGTAATCAACAGTGATGAATCATGGTTTGAAAATGTTAAACCTAATAGTGAACAGTTTACTAGAGAGCAGGAGAATGATCCAGCACTGATACGTGTGGGTGAACAAATTGTATCCATAAATGGGTTTGCAGTAGAGAATGCTGAGGTTAACCCGCAAGAGCATTTTGTGGTGAAAAATGACTTAATTTATCATAATACAATTATTAATGATTTACCTTACGGAGCAATTGTTGGTTCCGAAGACTTTCAGATATATTGTGTTACAACTCGCACATAATCACTTGTTTGGTGCTCACCTGCAAAGGTTTTATTGGCTTGGGATTAGAAAGGATGTGGAGAGGTTTTGTAAATTCTGTAATAAGTGTCAAAAGGCTGGTCCTCAACCACACCTAGAGCCCCACTACAAACCATGTCAATTATTGATGTACCTTTTGAGAGGATAGTAATGGATTTGGTGGGATCTTTAAACAGGTAAGCTAGGGTAGGTGAACATATACTGATGATAATGGATTATGCTACCCTCTATCCAGAGGCTATCCCTTTAGGAATACCGCCTCTAAAAATATTGCTAAGGAGCTTGTTCAAGTCTTCTCTAGAGTTGGGATACCGAAGGAGATTCTTACGGACCAGGGAACTCCATTTGTGAGCAAACTAATGCATGACTTGTGTAGTATTTTATAAATAAAACATTGGTTTACCATCCACAAACGGATGGTTTAGTGGAATATTTTAATAAAACACTAAAGTATATGTTACATGAGGTAATCAGTAAGGATGGAAAAGACTGGGCTCTGATGTTACCATATGTTTGCTGTAAGAGAAGTGCTTCAGTCTTCTACAGGTTTCTTACCCTTTGAACTCCACTACGGGAGGAAGCCTAGAGGGATTTTAGACATGGCCACGGAAACCTGGGAACAACAAAAATTATCTGGGATTAGACTGCTGGATAAACGTAAGAACAAATCGATCACATAAGACAGCATTCAGTTAACATGGGTACCTCCTTAACTAAGGAACAGGAACACTGTGTTAGCAAATTAGTCATGAATAATCTAGATGTGTTTTTTAGTTTACCTGGCAGGACGACAGCCATACAGCATGAGATAGTGACTCCACGGGGTGATAAAATCAAGGTGAGACTTATCACATCCCTGAGGCCAGGAGGAGGGACGTTCAGAACGAGGTAGAAAATATGCTCAAACTGGATGTTATTGAGGAATCTTCAAGTCCCTGGAATAGCTCGATAGTTATGGTTGCAAAAGCAAATCGGATTTGGAGATTCTGCAATGACTTCTGACAGCTGAATAACATTTCTAAATTCGATAGATAGCCTTTGCCTCGGGTAGACAAGCTGATCGGGGTTAGGGACAGCAAAATACTTAACAAATCTAGATCTCACTACAGGCTACTGGCAGATTCCCCCAAGTGAAGAGTCTAAAGAAAAGAACATACACCTAGTGGACTATACCAGTACAAGGTCATGCCTTTTGGTCTGCATGGAGCTCCAGCGATGTTCTGGCGATTAATGGATAAGATCTTGAGACCTTATGCTGAATACGCATCAGCCTATATAGATGATATAATAATATTCAGTGAGGAAAAGGAAGACCATTTAAAAAAAGTTAATTTGGTCTTACAGAGTTTAAGAGGAGCCTCTTTACCAGCGAACCCTAACAAATGCTTTGTAGGTTTGGAAGAAGCAAAATATTTCTAATATGTGGTAGAGGGTGGCAAAATCAAACCACAAATTCGTAAAATCAAGGCAATTAAAGATTTACCTAGTCCACAGACCAAGAAGCAAGTGAGAGCGTTCTTGGGTCGAGCAGGATACTATAGGAGTTTTCTGCAGTAGCGGCACCAATAACCAATCTGAACCCTGAACAAGGGTAAATGGAATAAAGAAGAGAGAAAGAGAAAGCATTCAGAAAAATGAAAATGAAAATGATAGTATGTAGTGGTCCTATATTGAGTACCTGATTTTTCTAAAAGTTTCATTGTACAGACTGATGCGTCGGATGTCAGCATAGGGGCAGTCCTCTCCCAGATGGTGGATGGTAAAGAACATCCAGTCATGTATCTGAACAGGAAGTTGTTACTGAGGGAAGTGCGCTATGCAGTAGTTGAAAAAGAGTGCTTGGCAATAAAGTCGGCAATAGAAACATGGAAATATCACTTATTGGGTCGTGAGTTCACATTAGTTACAGATCATGCTCCATTAAAATGGATGAAAGCAAACAAAGAAAGGAATGCTAAAGTAACTATGTGGTTTATAGCCTTACAGCCCTTTAAGTTTAAAATAGAGCATTGCAGTGGGTTAAATGTCAACGCAGACAGACTTTCCAGAGTACATGTGAGGTAATAAGGTCGTCCAACCGTAAGTTTGAGCTGGGGGGAAGGATATGTAAGAAAGATTGCTTTGTCTATGACAGGTGTATGAAAACAGCAGGGATTTTAAGAGCCTTTATAGTTTTGTTTGTGATAGTTTAGTTTTGTTGTTGTGTGGCAGCACAGGTGGAGTAAAAACATCAGTGCTAGAAACTCATGTGGAATGTGACTGTCTGTGAATTGAATAATTAAATGTTGATTCGGAGATGGTGTGTTCAAGTAGGTGGAAGGTGAACAGAGAACGGAGAAAACAGAACCGTGAGAAACAAGCAGTATACAGAGAGGGAAGTCAACAATTCACCGTGGTACCGGGTTGCTGTGAAGTGTGTTGTGACTGCCACAAGAGTGTAGCACTGGGTGTTTCAAAGAGATTAACCAGTTCAGTGGGGAATCGTGGTAAAGGATAACAGAAAGAAGTGTTCGTTTCACAGTGTGTGTGTAATCACTGTCAGAGAAATATTCCAAAAGCATTCACAGGCGAGTTGATGAATCGTCACTACAATACCGTTTTAATTCCTGTGTGTTTACCACAACTGATTTCCATTATATTTTGGGACTGTGTGTTATTCCTGAACTCTCATTTTTTAACCAAGAATAGAAAAGAAATGTGGGGAAGGCTTTTCTGTATTTTTACATGCAGTCGGTAAACAGCACTCGTGTTATTAAAAAGGAACTGCAAAGACAACAGGAAGTTTGAAATGCCTTTTAATCAACTGCACTTGAAGTAACAGGTTCCAGGGTTGTCCAGCGAGGACGACGAAAGACAAAAAGTGTACTTACCTGAAGAAGATTCCAAGGGGAATTCCAGAGATGATTTCCCAGACCAACCTTTGTTTTTCCAGCCTGTGTTTAGCGTTTTGTTTTTGTTTATTAGTTTACAGAAGAGAGAGGGAAAGAAAAAGTCAAAGTGTAGTTAATACCCTGATGAGGGTTAGGAATTTTTGTTTTCATTTTTTCTATTACTTTCAGTATTGCCTAAATGTATTTGTTCTTTTGAATAAAATTACTTGTTCATTGAAATTCCTGTTTTCTGGACTCATCTGTGCAGGGATTGGTCAGAACACCCTAATATTTGAACATGTAGTTCACTACTATATATATAAGGGCAGGAGTAGCATGGTAGCTGGAATAAAACATTTTTTACAACCGCTGAGAGGGAAAAGATTAGGAGTAAAAAATAAAGCTGTGTTTAAGGGAGAGGGGTTGGTGGATTCTGAGAAACATCTGGTGTTACAGCACAGTATATGTTTTTTGTTAGACATGATTCTTGAGTCTGACTAAATAACCACTCACCCCAATCATCAAATGCAATGTACAGTTTTTATAAGATCCTGACAAACTAGCCATCTCTGACTGATCAGTTTTGTTCATTTTAATAATCTTAAATGCTTCTAACAAGCTTTAGAGTATGTGCGCTCATGCACAGATATTTAAACCAGACTTTCTAACAGTTTACTGTATAGAGACAAAGAAAAAAGGCAGGGGCTATGGACTTAAGCGTGCGAAAAAATGAGGCATTCAGTCGTTAGCTAAGTTAATATGTCACCTTTTAACATCGCTGAGCTCTAGATGACTGTTACCAAATACAATTCTTAATAATTTTATAGGACTAGTGGGGATTGAACTCCTAAGGGGAGCAATGGGGTCAGTAAGTTTATTTTACCTATAAGTGCCTTTTATTGCACTTTCCTGGATGCAGGCACATTGGTTCAGTCATGCATTTTTCCATTCACAAAACGTCAGAGAACAGTGGCTCTGTCACAAAGGCGAAGTCCCTGACCCCAGCCTTATAAAAATACTGCATCCCTAAATCCTGGCAGCTAAGTAGGAATATCTTGGTAAAAGTTCAGCGTTTAACTGGCCAATGAATGTGGTTACATAATTGCTCCACTTTCTCAGGGCCCCCAGGTATGTTAGGCACCCAAAGTGGTCATAAATTGTGCCATTACATCTCAATAATTCAATAAATCCAGCCTTTTTTTTTTCTTTTTAAACAAACGCAGGGTGAAAAGTGCAAAAACACACTACAACATAGCAGGAAAATATTTACAATGAGAGATCAGGCCAGTCTCTGAAACATTAGCCAGGGGTTGTAGATTTAGGGTGAGAGTGGAGCAGAGCGGAGATCGTTCAGTTTTCTGCCAACATTGTTCTGATTGCTTTCACCTCGCTATGAGGCTCTAGAGGGACACCCAGTTCAGAGGGCAAACTCATTTTCTGGCAGATTTATTGGAGTGCGAGGTTGGTGGCAGCCTAGTAAACATTTAGTTCCGATTCATCAGCACAGCAAAAAAAAAAAGTTAAAAAAAGAAGCTTGGAACAACTGGAGTGCTGGAAAGCTAACTGTGCCTAAGAGAGAGAAGAGGGGCAAAAGAATGAGACAGAGAATGGTAAGAGTATAACTGGAGTGCTGGAGAGCTAATTGTGCCTAAGAGAGAGAAGAGGGGGCAAAAGAATGAGACAGAGAATGGTAAGAGTATAACTGGAGTGCTGGAGAGCTAACTGTGCCTAAGAGAGAGAAGAGGGGGCAAAAGAATGAGACAGAGATTGGTAAGAGTATAACTGGAGTGCTGGAGAGCTAACTGTGCCTAAGAGAGAGAAGGGGGGGGCAAAAGAATGAGACAGAGAATGGTAAGAGTATAACTGGAGTGCTGGAGAGCTAACTGTGCCTAAGAGAGAGAAGGGAGGGGGGGCAAAAGAATGAGACAGAGAATGGTAAGAGTATAACTGGAGTGCTGGAGAGCTAACTGTACCTAAGAGAGAGAAGAGGGGGCAAAAGAATGAGACAGAGAATGGTAAGAGTATAACTGGAGTGCTGGAGAGCTAACTGTGCCTAAGAGAGAGAAGAGGGGGCAAAAGAATGAGACAGAGAATGGTAAGAGTATAACTGGAGTGCTGGAGAGCTAACTGTGCCTAAGAGAGAGAAGAGGGGGCAAAAGAATGAGACAGAGAATGGTAAGAGTATAACTGGAGTGCTGGAGAGCTAACTGTGCCTAAGAGAGAGAAGAGGGGGCAAAAGAATGAGACAGAGAATGGTAAGAGTATAACTGGAGTGCTGGAGAGCTAACTGTGCCTAAGAGAGAGAAGGGGGGCAAAAGAATGAGACAGAGAATGGTAAGAGTATAACTGGAGTGCTGGAGAGCTAACTGTGCCTAAGAGAGAGAAGGGGGGCAAAAGAATGAGACAGAGAATGGTAAGAGTATAACTGGAGTGCTGGAGAGCTAACTGTGCCTAAGAGAGAGAAGAGGGGCAAAAGAATGAGACAGAGAATGGTAAGAGTATAACTGGAGTGCTGGAGAGCTAACTGTGCCTAAGAGAGAGAAGGGGGTGGGGGGCAAAAGAATGAGACAGAGAATGGTAAGAGTATAACTGGAGTGCTGGAGAGCTAACTGTGCCTAAGAGAGAGAAGGGGGGCAAAAAGAATGAGACAGAGAATGGTAAGAGTATAAGAGGGAAGAGGGGGTGAGTAGATTTAAGGGAGAAGAAAATAAAATGAGTGACAACCTAAAGTCAAGAAATGGGAAAAACGAGAAAGAAAGAAAGAAAGAATGAGTGACTACTTAGGTAGATATAAAGAAAACAAGTAATGATGATAAAAGGATGAAAAGAAAGGCAGTGCTAATCTACAGGGATTGGTAGATATATTTAAAAACACAAAATGCAAAAAAAGAGGTAGAGAGGGTATGAGATCTGGGTAGAAAAGAAAGAAGAGGTAAAGTAGAGAGGGTATGAGATCTGTGTAGAAAAGAAAGAAGAGGTACAGAAGAGAGGGTATGCGATCTGTGTAGAAAAGAAAGAAGATGAACAGAAGAGAGGGTATGAGATCTGTGTAGAAAAGAAAGAAGAGGTAAAGAAGAGAGGGTATGAGATCTGTGTAGAAAAGAAAGAAGAGGTACAGAAGAGAGGGTATGAGATCTGTGTCGAAAAAAAGAAGAGGTAAAGAAGAGAGGGTATGAGATCTGTGTAGAAAAGAAAGATGTACAGAAGAGAGGGTATGAGATCTGTGTAGAAAAGAAAGAAGATGTACAGAAGAGAAGGTATGAGATCTGTGTAGAAAAGAAAGAAGAGGTACAGAAGAGAGGGTATGAGATCTGTGTCGAAAAAAAGAAGAGGTAAAGAAGAGAGGGTATGAGATCTGTGTAGAAAATAAAGATGTACAGAAGAGAGGGTATGAGATCTGTGTAGAAAAGAAAGAAGATGTACAGAAGAGAAGGTATGAGATCTGTGTAGAAAAGAAAGAAGAGGTAAGAGATGTGTGTGTGGAGCGGGGGGGGGGGGTGCTGGCAGGGGGTGAGCAAGCCTGACATGCAGTGGGTTAAACAAGAGAAATAACCAAGTATAGAACAGACGGCCCTTTTACATTATTATTCCTGGGGACTCCTCTGCCAAAGTGCAAGTGTAAAGGAAACAGTGCTCTGATCTCCTTACAAAGCCTCATGTTTTTGCTAGGTGAGAGCGGACCTTGGGGGCAGGCCTTGGCAGCAGGTTTGTGGCTGGATCCAATACTAATACGGCAGCTTGTAATGAAGACCTGGCCTGGTGGCCCCCCACCCTTGCTCTGCAGACACCCCATAGCAGGCTTCCGTAAACATGTAATGAAGACCTGGCCTGGTGCTCCCCTCCATCCCCCACCCTTGCTCTGCAGACACCCCATAGCAGGCTTCCGTAAACATGTAATGAAGACCTGGCCTGGTGCTCCCCTCCATCCCCCACCCTCGCTCTGCAGACACCCTGTCACAAAGACGGCAGCAGTGAGTGACGCCAGACCAGAGACCGGGAGCAACACAGAACAGACAGAGACAGTGAGGTTTTGGTGAAGCTGAGCGCGTGATCGCGCTCAGCATTTAATAATCAAACAGCACAGAAAATAAAAGGTTTGAACACAAAACACGGCACATTCGCCAAAACAAAAGAGATAAACAAAACGGACTATCACTAAACAAAACGGTGCACAGAGACAAACAAATACGGTGCGTACAAAACACTTATTATCCTTCTTATATTTTATTTTAACCTCCTCTCCACACCCGTTCTCCACTCTCGAACACCCAACCACGAGTGAGTCAAACGTGCATCTATATATACTGTTGTGCTGGGATTCAATTACTAATTCATTATTCACTTGAATCCCAGCACTGAATTAATTAAGTGCAACCCCGTGACACACATTATACACATTTTATCTGCACGTGAAGTGATGTGCAATCCCGTGCCTAAATACAATTACATTTTTAAATACACGTGGAACACAGACCTGTTTATATCCCGTGTCCCAATGACTATACACCAACATTAACACACGCAACATGCAACATATAACACACACATGCACACAGGGGCGGGGCACATTGCCACACACCCCCATAGCAGGCTTCCGTAAACATGTAATGAAGACCTGGCCTGGTGCTCCGCTCCACCCCCCACCCTCGCTCTGCAGACACCCCCATAGCAGGCTTCCGTAAACATGTAATGAAGACCTGGCCTGGTGCTCCGCTCCACCCCCCACCCTCGCTCTGCAGACACCCCCATAGCAGGCTTCCGTAAACATGTAATGAAGACCTGGCCTGGTGGCCCACAACCCTCGCTCTGCAGACACCCCCATAGAAGGCTTCCGTAAACATGTAATGAAGACCTGGCCTGGTGGCCCCCCACCCTCGCTCTGCAGACACCTCCATAGAAGGCTTCCGTAAACATGTAATGAAGACCTGGCCTGGTGCTCCGCTCCACCCCCCACCCTCACTCTGCAGACACCCCCATAGCAGGCTTCTGTAAACATGTAATGAAGACCTGGCCTGGTGCTCCGCTCCACCCCCCACCCTCGCTCTGCAGACACCCCCATAGCAGGCTTCCGTAAACATGTAATGAAGACCTGGCCTGGTGGCCCACAACCCTCGCTCTGCAGACACCCCCATAGCAGGCTTCCGTAAACATGTAGTGAAGACCTGGCCTGGTGGCCCCCCACCCTCACTGTGCAGACACGCCATAGCAGGCTTCCGTAAACATGTAATGAAGACCTGACCTGGTGGCCCACAACCCTCGCTCTGCAGACACCCCCATAGCAGGCTTCCGTAAACATGTAGTGAAGACCTGGCCTGGTGCTCCGCTCCACCCCCCACCCTCGCTCTGCAGACACCCCCATAGCAGGCTTCCGTAAACATGTAATGAAGACCTGGCCTGGTGGCCCACAACCCTCGCTCTGCAGACACCCCCATAGCAGGCTTCCGTAAACATGTAGTGAAGACCTGGCCTGGTGGCCCCCCACCCTCGCTCTGCAGACACCTCCATAGCAGGCTTCCTTAAACATGGGCTCCTAGGGGTGCACCAGAGCTCTGACAGTCAGACGTGTGGAGGTGTGAGCTGACTTAGAAAATAATGTAATATTGTCAAAACAGTTGTCCTTTGAAGTTCTGACAATATTTGTTCACTAATTTCTAACTATGGTATGATTTTGTCTGCATTATAAAGGTCAGGTATTATTGGAGGATAACGGAAATGTATGACCATGAATCTGGCTTTCAAAATCAGAAAGAGAAAAGGGAAAGAGAAAAAAAATCAAGCCAATAATGACATCCTTTCACAAGGAGAATGTAACATCAGGTCTTACAGTCTGGACAAAGATGTAGCTTTATCTCTCTGTTGGCATCTTGCAGTCACCATGAGGAAAAGAAGACAACTCAGTGACAGTCCGTCTCCAAAATGTTACGAGTGACTTGTGTTACAAGTGTTTCTGTTCTGGATGCCCCTTTATCAGATCTCCACTTGTGACCCCTGGTCCTTGTTTCTTTTTTCAGGTTGAATAAGTCCCTGGGTCAACATTGTCAATACCTTTTAGAATTTTGAATGCTTGAATCAGATTGCTGCAGTCTTTTTTTGTTCAAGACCAAATAGGTTCAATTCTTTTAGCCTGTCTGCAAATGACATGCCTTTTAAACCTGGAATAATTCTGGTTGCTCTTCTTTGCACTCTTTCTAGAGCAGCAATATCCTTTTTGTAACGAGGTGACCAGAACTGAACACAATATTCTAGGTGAGGTCTTACTAATGCATTGTAAAGTTTTAACATTACTTCCCTTGATTTAAATTCAACACTTTTCACAATATATCCGAGCATCTTGTTGGCCTTTTTATAGTTTCTCCACATTGTCTAGATGAAGACATTTCTGAGTCAACATAAACTCCTAGATATTTTTCATAGATTCTGTCTTCAATGTATTGCCTGCGTGCAGTACCTTACACTTTTCTCTATTAAATGTCATTTGCCATATGTCTGCCCAGTTTTGAATGCTGTCTAGATCATTTTTGAATGACCTTTGCTGCTGCAACAGTGTTTGCCACTCCTCCTATTTTTGTGTCATCTACAAATTTAACAAGTTTGCTTACTATACCAAAAATCTAAATCATTAATGTTGATTAGGAATAGCAGAGTACCTAATACTGATCCCTGTGGTACACCACTGGTTACCTCGCTCCATTTTGAGGTTTCTCCTCTAATCAGTACTTTCTGTTTTCTACATGTTAACCACTCCCTAATCCATGTGCATGCATTTCCTTGAATCCCTACTGCTTTCAATTTGAGAATGAATCTTTTATGCTGGACTTTGTCGAAAGCTGTCTGGAGATCTAAATAAACCATGTCATATGCTTTGCAATTATCCATTGTTGATGTTGCATCCTGAAATAAATCAAGCACGTTAGTTAGACATGATCTCCCTTTCCTAAAACCAAACATGCTTTGAAGCAGCCATTATGTCCCCAATTAAAAAAATATTATCAAATATGGACTTGTTGGGCACACAGTATGTCTGGTCGTGGTGCACTGCTTCTGTGTTCACCGCTCTCAGCCGACTTGACAGGACCCTGAACAGGATTTTATAATCCATTGACAAGAGCGACACAGGTCTCCAGTTCTTTATAGAAGTCAGGTCTCCTTTTTTAGGCATCAGGGTGATGACTGCCTGTCAGCAGCTCAGGGGCAACAGCCCGTCCCCCAGGCTCTTCTGCAACACCAAGAGCAAGTCCAGGCCCCAACAGAGCCAAGAACTCTTTATAAAACTCGGCAGTAAGGCCATCAAGCCCCACTGCCCTCCCGTTGTTCAGCCCCTGCAGGGCAGTGGTCAGCTCTTTGAGGGTCAGCTGGGACTCCAGCCCCCTGACTTTTTCCTCTTTAATCCTGTGGAGATCTTTTAGAAACAGCTGCCTGGCCTCTGGCCTGGCCCGGCCCTGGCGTCCACCGAGTACAGGCCTCTATAGAAACCCGCAGCAAATCCACAGATCTTTCTGTTCTCCAGCACTCGCCCCTCTGGCGTATTAAGGCAGGGCATCACCCTGCTCTGCTGTGTCTTCCTTTCCAGCCCTAAGAAGAACTGTGTTGGCGCATCAACCTCTGATACTCTGGAAATGAGACCGTACCAGCGCCCCCTGTACCTTAGTATCCAGCAGGCTGGCTAACTCCTGCTTCTTGAGTTTCAGATCTTCAGTCAATCTGACATTGTGGTCCATCTCAGGAGCTGAGTACAGCCCTGACATCTCCCCTCCAGCCTCCTCAGAGCCTCGTTCCAACTGCCTGTGGTACCTTCAGTGCTGACAGAGGAATAACTAAAACAGTGCTTAAATTCATTATCTAAAACCAAGCGATTGTTTAGGTGCCAATAGGCACTGTGTGTCAAACCAGAGGGGACAAAGCACAGCAGTGTGACCAGGCAGTGATTCCACAGACTATTGGGGGTGATCGTACAGCCTCTGCATAAATTTAAATGATGTCTGGATGAATAAAATGTGTCTAGCCTGGCCGCTGAAACCTGACCAAGGCCAACCCAGGTGTATTTCTTTTTAATACCATTCTGGTTCCTCCAGACGTCGACCACATCATGTGAATGGATTACCTTCAGAAGCGTAACTGACTGTGGACTGGATTTCAAATGGTTCCTATCTATATCACTGTCCACAGTGCAGTTCCAATCCCCCCAACGATCATGGCCTCCTCTGTGTCACGGCCTGCCAGTGCATCACCCAGAGCAGAAAATACTTCAATTCTGTCTTGGCTGTTATTGGAAGTATATATATTTACAAAAGCAAACTCTGAGTTTCCCACCTTAACTTGCACCATCAACCCTCTGCCTTTGACCACCTCAGTTGTTTTTATAAAATCAGGTTTATAATTATTTGAAAATAAAATTGCTACCCCTGCACTGACATTAGTGCTATGACTTGAAAACAGTCCCCCTTCCAGCCCTTCAGCCACTCAGCCTCATTGGTATCGTCTGAGTGCGTTTCTTACATAAATTTTTTTTTAAAAACTACCAGGATTTCTGGCCCTTTAACATTCAAACTGCCAATCTTAAAAGCACCCATATTGAAAGATAAAGGTAAATAAAGATCAAGAAAGACAGAAAAGAACTAAAATGATAAAACTAATCGTATTATCCATTTTTCTTTTTTTTAATTTAAGTTATGCATATTACTCATCATTTTTTTTTTTAGTCTGCAGCACTTATTTTTATTACAAAAAACAGCTACAATAGCATTCTGCAATACAATTTGTCCAGTGGTCAGAAACTTTTCTTAATCTGGGAAAAAACTCTTTTACATTTACTCTGCGCTGTCTTTTAATCTGATAAAAGCTTTTGAACATCTTTGGCACTGTACCCATCTACCTCCTGACTGCCTGGAAAATCATAACACTGAGAGTCATCAGTCAGCTCGTAAGTACATATGTATTTACTAAGAGACTACTGTGTAAATACACAGCAATACGAGACACTTACTGTAAAGTGTTTAAAGTGAGACTACTTCTGTCAGATTGTAGGAAGCAGTGAAGTGGTTTGGAGCACCACTGACAGGTGCAAAGAAACTTGAGGTGTCCCATGAACCAAGGCTGACCACTTGCCTAAGTTTTTTTGGGGAAGGGGGTCGTGTGGGGTGGGGGTCTAAATTCAAACCAGGCATCTGGCTTCAGGGAATCATTAAATTACACGCTTTTTATTTATTTTTTTCTAAGAGGGACTGGAGAGTTAATGGGCTACATTGGTTACAGATGTTCATTTATCACTACACAGAACCCAACCGTAAAGTGAAGTAACAGAAATAAAAAAGAATAACAAATAAAACAATTTCCGAAATAGTCTGACGGATGTGTAATGTCAGTAAGAGGCTTGGTCCTCTGTGTTCTTCGTGTTTTCACTGGGTTTATGATTATGCATGACTTTCGACAGCCCTGTTGTGTGGATTAAGATTTAACGTCAATTTCCAATCCTTAAAGAGTAAGTAGCGGGGTTCTGAAAAATATAGGTTTACACGTCCCCACGTGTACCTACAACTGTTTAAATAATGTACCTGTCATTTTTCTTTTCATTGTTGATTGTTTAAGGATTATTGCCCACATTGTCAAACAGGATTACATAACAACGGGGCTCGGGGCAGTAATAAATCTCTTTTGTTGTATTCCACGCTGACGTTCTGAACATATATATTTATTTACTGGAGAAACTCAGGACTCCCTGTAGCTGTTCGCTCTCTCCGCTGCTCTACTCTGGCTGATACTGGGTCAGGAGTGTTGATACTAGGCTAGTACAGTACAACACACCGCCATTTTATCTAATCAGATATCTTCAACTGCATTTTAACTTAGATATACATATACTAATTGAACTATGAACATCCACCCAGCTTGATAACTAGCTAACCCCTGTTTTTCAAGGGTACTAATTGTTAAGTTCAGTTGTCCTGCGGTATACCGCCCCCTTTATAACGCCACCCTCGCATACCGCCAGCTATTCACTTTGAGCAAATATCACCAATATAAAAACAGTGCTATTTGTACCCGTTATATCACCACCCCGCTGTCCTCCATCCGTTAACTTCCCAAGCCAAGCAAATGTAAATATAAGCATTGTAGTTTCCCTCATTGTAGCGCCAGCAAAATAATCATGGTCAATTAAAACATCAAAGTTATGCAGTTAACCTTTGACTCGCTTTCCTAATTCGTTGTTAACTGAACGTTTATACCAATGTCATCAAAGCTCCCGCTCCCAAAGCAAAACGGAAAGTACAAAATGGCGAGTCGACCCTACATTTAACACCAGAGCAAAAGAAAAAAATCTGCATGTTTGCATCTGAAAATAAGAAAGTCAGCAAAACATCGCAAATGTTTTCTTAATCAAAGGACAATTGGAGACATTGTAATGGATCAAAACAAATGGGCTTACCTTGATGGAACAGGTTGATTTGTTTAACCTGACAGCAGTGTGGAGTAGTGGTTAGGGTTCTGGACTCTTGACTGGAGGCTTGTGGGTTCAATCCCAAGTGGGGGACAATGCTGCTGTACCCTTGAGCAAGGTATTTTACCTAGATTGCTCCAGTAAAAAAAAAACAATTGTAAGTTGCCCTGGATAAGGGCGTCTGCTAATAAATAAATAAATAATAACCTGAAAAGGGCTTGACGCAGTCTAAAATAAGTGACTTTTATAAACCACAGTAAAAAAAATAAATAAAATAAAAGTACGGTAAGAGTTAAGTACACAAATGAAGGCTGACTTAAACTAAAGCATCAGTTTTGTAAACAACAGAATAGTTTTTTCTTAGGATTTTGTTTTAAGAAAAGTGTTTGTACATATTCAAGGTTTTTTTTTAACTGCTTAAAAAAGATTGCCTTTTGAGCTTAAATTGCTTTGTGAAATAAATAGATAATAAATAGTAAGAAAAAAAAAATCAGTAAGTATGAACGATGGAGGTGCTGTGGTATATAGATTATTATTATTTATTTCTTAGCAGATGCCCTTATCCAGGGCGACTTACAATTGTTACAATATATCACATTATGTTTTACATACAATTACCCATTTATACAGTTGGGTTTTTTACTGGAGCGATCTAGGTAAAGAACCTTGCTCAAGGGTACAGCAGCAGTGTCCCCCACCTGGGATTGAACCCACGACCCTCCGGTCAAGAGTCCAGAGCCCTAACCACTACTCCATACTGCTAATATCCTTTTCTAATGGGCATGTTGCTGAAAATACCCCCTTTAGTTGAATTTACTACTACTACACACTGCTGCCCCTTTTTGTGGAGTCCAGAGCCCTCAATTATCAAATTGTTGTTTGGGTGATTTGACACAATGATTATTTATTTATTTATTTATTAATTAATTAAGTAGCCATGTATGTTTCATACAGATGGGAAAAGATGGTAAAACGTCATTAGTAGATCTACTGTTGTGTGAAGAACTAGTACTGTAGTTTAAAAAAAAAATGTTTTATTAAAATGGCCTAGAGATACTGTAATTGTAAAACTAACAAAATAAAACGTTTGAATTTATTGCAAACATAGAAGGTTGTGGGTGAAGTTTTTTTTTTCTTTTTTTTGACGTCACCCTCGCTTATTGCCCGTTTTTGCCCGTGGCCCTTACCAGGCGGTATAAAGAGGGTTGACTGTAATAAATTCTCTTATACTTGAATTCAGGCCCAAAGTTTTCTGTTACTCTCCTTTTTTGTTTTGTTTTTTCAGTCATCAATGGTTCCTTTTGCTGCTTGATTTGATACTTGATACATGTAGCACAATTGCTGATCATCTCAGTTATGTCATTGTTTCTAGCTGGCCAAAACACAGTTTCTCTGGCTAACCTTGTTTTTTCAATGCCGAGATGTCCCTGGTGGATTCTCTGTAGTATCTTCTATCATAGACTTGTTGGTATCAGAATGTGATTCAATTTAACAAGTAGTCCTTCTACTAATGTCAGATCCTCTCAAAATGTATAGTATTGTGGACAGGCTTGTCCAGGCCACCCATACTGTATGTGTCCAATTGCCTTCTGTAGCTGCAAGTCTTTAGCTGTTTCTTAACAAATACATTCTTAAAAGTTTTGAAATGTGTATATTTTCTTGGCGTTGTAGTATGCAGAGGAGGCAGGGAAGCGGAGACAGGCTCAGTGACATTGGCAATGCGTCCCGACATGTTCATGACTTGCAACATCCTCCAGCTCTTGTGCAACATCTGCTGGTCGATGGTCCATTGGACTTGCTCTAGACAAGGCATCTGCCAAAATCAAGGGCTTGCCTAGTTAGGGCATAATCATATCTTTGCAGGCACATCATCATACGTTGAATGCCTGGCGATATATCATTTAAGTGTTTCTTCGATATTGTGATTAATGGTTTATGATCAGTCTCTGTTTCTATTTGTGGCAGTCCAAAGGTGTAAGAGTGAAACTTTTCACAGACCAGACACTCTTTCTCAATTTGAGTGTGGCGTTTCTCAGTCTCTGTCATAAGGTGCTTTCACGCAGAGGAGTTATGACAGTTCAGAACTGCCACTGAAGCGGCTTATAGGTCTGTGTGAATTGCCTATACCACCTCACGAGCTGGTTCAGAGACGGCACTGAACTGTCATAACTGCCTGTGTGAAAGGCTATGCCGGCACTGAAACGCTATAGTGGGCGTGGATTGAAAGTCAACATCACATGTGACAGTATACCAGACCTGTTGGGTATTTTTATTGTCGGTGTTGCACGCTTTAATTAATTTTCAAATACAATGGATGGTCAAGAACAAGATTGTAATTGGAGGCCGGAAGAAGTTAAGGAATTGTTAACTGTACAATTCTAAGAAGTGACAGCTACTAAACAGATGCAGCACTTTTGGGGGCACAGACCTTGTGCAAACCCAGTTAATGTGATCGGGGGTGAGCAACAGACACAATAGGCTGTTAATATATATACTTATTTAGTGGAGAAACTATAAAACAATGCATCTGCAATATATTGTAGCAGTTGACAGTATATACAATAGGTAGAACTTTTTATTATGGTCTACAAGCCTTTTAAAACTCTGCAGCTGGTATCACACGGCTGAATGGAAATATTAATAATGCGTTCCCACTTCAATTTTCCACATATATACATATATATTATTAATAGAGAGGACAAAGCATATATATATATATATATATATATATATATATATATATATATATATATATATATATATATATATTTAAGTAGCTTACCCAACATTTTCTGCTTATTTGTTTGTTTTGTTTCTTTTGCCGTGAAAACAATCTGTTGACTGACAGGTTTGAAAGTTGTACTAACACAATCCCTTCTCCTGTGTGAAAGGGTAATGACGGTATTATAAAGGGGAATGGGTATTTTAAATATATTTTTTAATATCTCTGAGACGGCACGGTGGCGGTATTTGTGTGTGAAAGTGGTAGCTCTCAATTTGAGTGTTGTGTTTCTCATTCTCTGTCATAGACTTCTCTGTGTCATGTTTCTCATTCTGTGTCATAGACCTCTCTGTGTCATGTTTCTCATTCTGTGTCATAGACCTCTCTGCTTAGTGTTTCTCATTCTGTGTCATAGACCTCTCTGTGTAGTGTTTCTCATTCTGTGTCATAGACCTCTCTGTGTAGTGTTTCTCATTCTCTGTCATAGACCTCTCTGCTTAGTGTTTCTCATTCTCTGTCATAGACCTCTCTGTGTAGTGTTTCTCAGTCTCTGTCATAGACTTCTCTGCTTAGTGTTTCTCATTCAATTCAATGGTGCTTTATTGGCATGACTTACAATAGCAGGTGTTGCCAAAGCAATTATACAATACATACATGTATATATACAATGCATCATGAATATATACAGTACTGTGCAAAAGTTTTAGGCAGGTGTGAAAAAATGCTGTAAAGTAAGAATGCTTTCAAAAATAGACATGTTAATAGATTATATTTATCAATTAACTAAATGCAAAGTGAGTGAACAGAAGAAAAATCCATATCAAATCCATATTTGGTGTGACCACCCTTTGCCTTCAAAACAGCATCAAGCATCAATTCTTCTAGGTACACTTGCACACAGTTTTTGAAGGAACTCGGCAGGTAGGTTGGCCCAAACATCTTGGAGAACTAACCACAGTTCTTCTGTGGATTTAGGCAGCCTCAGTTGCTTCTCTCTCTTCATGTAATCCCAGACAGACTCGATGATGTTGAGATCAGGGCTCTGTGGGGCCATACCATCACTTCCAGGACTCCTTGTTCTTCTTTACGCTGAAGATAGTTCTTAATGACTTTCGCTGTATGTTTGGGGTCGTTGTCATGCTGCAGAATAAATTTGGGGCCAATCAGATGCCTCCCTGATGGTATTGCATGATGGATAAGTATCTGCCTGTACTTCTCAGCATTGAGGAGACCATTAATTCTGACCAAATCCCCAACTCCATTTGCAGAAATGCAGCCCCAAACTTGCAAGGAACCTCCACCATGCTTCACTGTTGCCTGCAGACACTCATTCGTGTACGCTCTCCAGCCCTTCGGCGAACAAACTGCCTTCTGCTACAGCCAAATATTTCAAATTTTGACTCATCATTCTGCACCCCAGTTCCTGTGTTTTCGTGCATAGTTGAGTCGCTTGGCCTTGTTTCCACGTCGGAGGTATGGCTTTTTGGCCGCAAGTCTTCCATGAAGGCCACTTCTGACCAGACTTCTCCGGACAGTAGATGGGTGTACCAGGGTCCCACTGGTTTCTGCCAGTTCTGACCTGATGGCACTGCTGGACATCTTCCGATTGCGAAGGGAAGTAAGCATGATGTGTCTTTCATCTGCTGCAGTAAGTTTCCTTGGCCGACCACTGCGTCTCACGGTCCTCAACGTTGCCCGTTTCTTTGTGCTTCTTCAAAAGAGCTTGGACAGCACATCTGGAAACCCCTGTCTGCCTTGAAATTTCTGCCTGGGAGAGACCTTGCTGATGCAGTATAACTACCTTGTGTCTTGTTGCTGTGCTCAGTCTTGCCATGGTGTATGACTTTTGACAGTAAACTGTCTTCAGCAACCTCACCTTGTTAGCTGAGTTTGGCTGTTCCTCACCCAGTTTTATTCCTCCTACACAGCTGTTTCTGTTTCAGTTAATGATTGTGTTTCAACCTACATATTGAATTGATGATCATTAGCACCTGTTTGGTATAATTGTTTAATCATACACCTGACTATATGCCTACAAAATCCCTGACTTTGTGCAAGTGTACCTAGAAGAATTGATGCTGTTTTGAAGGCAAAGGGTGGTCACACCAAATATGGATTTGATTTAGATTTTTCTTCTGTTCACTCACTTTGCATTTAGTTAATTGATAAATATAATCTATTAACATGTCTATTTTTGAAAGCATTCTTACTTTACAGCATTTTTTCACACCTGCCTAAAACTTTTGCACAGTACTGTATATATATATATATATATATATATATATATATATATATATATATATATATATATATATATATATATACACACATTGTGAATGAACTCACCCACTCGGGTTCGTTGCCCTTTAAAAATTAAAAGACCACCCAGCCCCTTTAAAAATTAAAAGACCACCCAGCCTCAAGTCCAGCAATGTCCATTGCCGCCCTCTTCCACGGGCGGACTTGAGGATGGGTCGGTCCTTCCGGCGCTGCCAGGAAGGGACCGCAAACCGGCGACACAGGACCCCACCGGGCTGACAGGGCCGACCGAAGCGTAGGCCGGGGCACTGGAGGATCCAGCAGTGGACATAGGTCTTCCCCTGGGAACCGGCGCAGTGATGTCCGATCACCCAGGGGGAGCGAAGCAGTGAACAGGGGAAGCAACAGCGACGTCTGGCAGCAGCCCAGCGACGTCTGGGTGCTCGGGGAGAGCGGAGCAGGGCACCAGGGGCAGAGCTGTGGCCAGTGCTGCAGACTCCTGGGCTCCAGGTCCAGCACAGGGAGGTCTAGGAAGACCGGCAGGGTGTCCAGGAGCAAGGGGTGAGGGACTGAAGCATGGCGCCAAACTGGACTGTAGGGGTGGTGGTCGGGGCTGAGGTGGAGGTATGCTTTTCACCTCCTCCCCTCTGGGCTCTGGAAGCGGCTCCTCCCCTCTGGGCTCTGGAAGCGGCGGCTCCTCTCCTCTGGGCTCTGGAAGCGGCGGCTCCTCCCTCTGGGCTCTGGAAGCGGCGGCTCCTCCCCTCTGGGCTCTGGAAGCAGCGGCTCCTCCCCTCTGGGCTCTGGAAGCGGCGGCTCCTCCCCTCTGGGCTCTGGAAGCGGCGGCTCCTCCCCTCTGGGCTCCGGAAGCGGCGGCTCCTCACACGCCTGGACCAACCGCTCCAACTCAGTTGGCTCCCGCTTCCGAGTCTTCGGCAGTACCCACCCCATCTCCTGTGTCTGCCTCTCCATTCTTCTTGTCTGCTCCTCCTGAACAGCAATGTTACGATTGATCATCTCAATCAGTTCTTCAAAATCCATTTTTCTAGGTTGTAGGGGCGCCCAAATCTTCTGACACCAAATGTGAATGAACTCACCCACTCGGGTTCGTTGCCCCTTTAAAAATTGACCCAGCACACAAGAACTGGATTTTTATGCGCTGATGCGCTATTTTTAAACAACACAAAAATCAAACAAACACCAAATAAACACCTAGCTCTTTCAGAGCACTAACTCAAACTTTCAGGAACACCCTGACTACAAGTAGGACGGCTAAGCCGTTTCCCCACCAAACAATAAACAAAAACCACACAGGTTTAATACAGCACTTTTTACCTCACGACTGCCAGGAAACAGAGCACTCCTTTCTGCCTCCTTCTCCTCAGCAGCCCCTAACAGACTGGCTGCTTTCTTTAAATACCCTGCACCTGGCTCTAATTTAATAATAAGGACCAGGTGCAGGGAATGATTCATAATAAAACAATTAACAAAACTGATTAAAAAAACACCAAACAATTAAACAATAAACCAACGTGCATTTTCAAATGTTTTTTTTTTTTTTTTTTTTCAGGGAGGCTTTAACCCCTCCCTGCCATCTCTACATATATATATATATATATATATATATATATATATATATATATATATATATATATATATATATATATATATATATATATATACACATACACATATATAAACAAACTGATTTATAAAGTACAGTAAAAAAAAAAAGAAACATATCACTACTAACAATAAACATGTATCAGGACAATAAGTATTTACATAATACATACATGCCTACATACACAACAACATACATACTGTATATATATAAGTGTGTGTGTCTCTGTGCAGAGCTCTCATTGTGTGTCCCTCAGTCTGTGACATGCAGACACATACTGGGCTGCTAGTTGGGCTGTGCTTCCCTCCTCTCCCAGGAGGATTGGGACTTTTTCAGGATTGGTCATGTTTGGGAAATTTGGGAGGGAATTTGCAAATTTTTTAAAATAAGTTTGTCTATTTTCTGAGTATTTCTTACATTGAAGAAGGAAGTGCATCTCTGTCTCGACCTCTCCTGTCTCACAGTGACCACAGAGCCTTTCTTCTTTAGGAATCCAGGTCTGCTGGTGACGGCCTTTCTCAATGGCCAGGCTGTGGTCACTGAGCCTGTACTTGGTCAGGATCTGTCTCTGCTTTGTATCTCTGACAGTAGAGAGATACTCTGCCAGAGTGTAATCTCTTTTTAGGGCCCGATAACAATCCAGTTTATTTTGAGATTTTGTTTCTGTGTCCCAATGTTTCAGATAGCAGTTTTTGGTTAGTTTTATAATTTGGTTGACTCTGATTGGGGGCTGGTAAGCAGTGCTGACCTGAAGCTGGTTTGTTTTAGTATTATTAGTTGGGTTCAGTGCAGTGAGCTTCAGGGCCAGCTGGCTTAGTGGACTCTTTTCAGGGCTGAGCTCTTGGGTTTGCATGGCCTCATACTGGAGGGAGTCTGATTCACTTTTCTTTAGGTGCATCCAAAACTTTAGTGCTCTTTTCTTTATATTTATGAGTGTTGGGTAACGGCCTAATTCTGCCCTGCATGCGTGATTTGGTGTTTTTCTTTGCACCTGTAGGATGTTTTTGTAGAGTTCAGCATGCAGGGTTTCGATTGGGTGTTTGTCCCATTTAGTGTAGTCCTGTTGACATATCTCACTACCATACAGCGCAATAGGCTGGATGACACTGTCAATTAATTTTAGCCATATTTTGATAGGAATATTTATTTTATAGAATCTTCTTTTGATGGCATAGAAAGCTCTTCTGGCTTTTTCCTTTAGTGCATTCACTGCTAGGTTAAAGCTCCCTGACGCACTGATAGTCAGGCCCAGGTAAGTGTAGTCTGAGGTGTGTTCTAGTGTAGTGTTGTTTAGGGTGAAGTGGTATCTGTTTCCCTGAGTTCTGGCCTTTTTTTGAAAAATCATTATTTTGGTCTTTTTGAAGTTTACTGCCAGGGCCCAGGTTTGACAGTGCTGCTCCAGCAGTGCCAGGTTCCGCTGCAGCCCCTGCTCTGTGGGCGACAGCAGGACCAGGTCATCTGCATAGAGCAGGAACTTGACTTCTGTGTCGTGTAGAGTAAGGACGGGGTCTGCAGACTGCTACAACATCGTAGCCAACTCGTTAATATAAATATTGAACAGTGTTGGACTCAGACTGCAGCCCTGCCTCACCCCCCGCCCCTGAGTGAAGAAATCAGTTCTTTTGTTGCCAATTTTGACTGCACATTTGTTTTCTGTGTACATTGATTTTATTATATCATAGATTTTACCCCCTACACCACTTTGAAGAATTATGTAATATAAACCTTCATGCCAAATAGAATCAAATGCTTTTTTAAAGTCAATGAAGCGATCAAAAATTTTGCCTTTATTTTTTTGGTGTACGTGTTTGTTTATTAGGGTGTGTAGGGTGTAAATATGATCTGTTGTGTGGTGATTTGGTAGGAATCCAATTTGACTCTTACTCAGGACATTGTGTTCGGTAAGGAAGGCCAGTATCCGGGCGTTAATGATACTGCAGAATACCTTCCCCAGGGTACTGCTCACACAGATGTCTCGGTAGTTGCTGGGGTCGAATTTGTCTCCACTCTTGTGAATTGGGGATATAAGCCCTTGGTTCCAGATGTCAGGGAAGTAACCAGTACTTAGTACCATGTTGAACAATTTAAGCATTGCCTCCTGTAATTTAGGGCTGCTGTGTTTGAGCATCTCAGTGCTGATGCTGTCAGGGCCGCAGGCTTTTCTGGTTTTCAGTGCCTGCAGCTTCTTAGTTAATTCTTGTGGGGTGATTGGAATATCAATTGTGTTTTGGTTATCTTTAATTGATTGTTCAAGTAATTTCAGTTTTCTCTAGTTTCATTTTGTTTATCTGTTAGATCTTTTGTTGAATATCTTTATAAAGGTTTTCAAAATAATTTTTCCAAACTGTTCCATTTTGTATCATCAATTCTTGTTGTTTTGTTGGGTTTAAATTGTTCCACATTTCCCAGAACTGATTTTGGTCAACAGATTTTCAATGTCTGTGAGGGTTTTGTTTGTGTGTTTTTGTTTTTCTGTTTGAGGGTGTGTTTGTAGTGTTTTAGAGTCTCACAGTACCTCAGGCGTAAGTCTGTGTCTTGTGGTTGATGGTGTTTTTGATTAGATAATTTTCTTAGATTTGTTCGTATTGATTTACATTCATCATCAAACCATGACTGTGTGTGTTTTGTTTCCGATTGATCTTCTTTTTGGTCTTTTTAATATTTGCCATTATGGCTGCTTTTTCAAATATCTGATTGATGTCATTAACAGACAGATTTAGTCCTGTCATATTAGGTTGGTACAGAGTGTTGAGGAAAGTGTTAATGGTGTTAGTTATTTCAGTGGAACTGATTGCTTTGATATATTCCTCAGTGCTGTTTGGAGCCCATCTGTATGTTTGATTCAGATTGTACAGCTTACTGGGCTGTGTCTGTGTGTTGCTTGCCTGACTTCCTCTTTTCAGGAACACAGTGATTTGATTGTGATCCGACAGGGGAGTTTGTTGCCTGACAGTGAATGCACTTAGAAAGGAGGGGTCCATGTCAGTGATGGCATAGCCGACTACACTAGTCCCAAGAGCTGAGCAATACGTGAACCTCCCTAAAGAGTCCCCTCTGATCCTGCCATTAACGATGTACAGACCTAGGGCTTGACAGATGCACTAATTGTCTCCCATTTTTGTTCACGGCACGGTCAGGGTTGTTTCTCTGGATTGTGGTGGGTGTGAGGTACACAGGGGTCTGTCCAAATACATGGCTGTTTCCCTGGGTGTTTATACAGTCAGGCTCTGAGCCTGTCCTGGCATTGAAATCCCCACAGAGCAGCACATTCCTGTGGGCCTGGAAATGGCCGATCTCTGTGTGGAGGGTGTTAAAATACTCTTTGTTGTAATAGGGGGATTCAGAAGGGGGGGTGTATGCTGCACACAGGTATATGTCATTTTGACATTGGGCTATTACCTTGTTAATTTTGAGCCATGTGTGTGTTTGGCCCTGTTTGACTGGGCCAGAGTTGCAGCATAGCTTAGTTGCTGATGGTGGTCGCTGAGCCTGGTGGTAGTGGGACGAGTGGGGGGCCGGATGGCGGGCGGCTGTACGGTGCTGCGGGGCGGGATGTGTGCTGCAGTGCGGGGGCTGCATGGTACGCTGGCCTCTGCTGGCACTGCTGCAGGGGGCTGGCTGGGCTACGGCCCATGGCTGCATCCTTCAGGGTCTTGGCAAAGACTTTGACCCCCTCCTGGTTGAGGTGCACCTTGTCGTAGAGGTGCCACGGGGTGGGGTGGTGTGCCAGGTGCACATTAGGCAGCGCAGCGCAGCCTCTGGTGATCTCTGCGTTCACAGCGTTGATGGTGTGTGGGTGGGTGTCGGCTCGGGGCAGCAGCGTGGAGATGACCACTCTGGAGTCGGGGAACTCGTGCGTGGCTGTCTCAGCCACCCTCCTCACGGCCTTGGCAGTGTCGTGGCGCAGGGAGCCCAGGTCGTTGGTGCCGGTGTGGATGACGATGCAGCTCGGGATCCCCAGTGTGTCCCGGTTCAGCAGCTGCAGGGCTCGCTCTGTGTTTGTGCAGCGGATGTTGTTGACACGCCGGCTGGGAAACAGTCTCCTCATGTCCAGGTATTTCCCGTTGCTGTCAATGAGGAGGGCCACTTCTGCGTTCGTCTTCTTTTTGGCCAGCATGCTGTGGGTGTGGGTGGCAGCAAGGGTGGGGATGGGGGTGGGAGCGGGGTGGGGGTGGGAGGGGGCGGGGGAAGCGGGGTGGGGATGGGAGCGGGATGGGAGGGGACCGGGGTGGGGATGGGACCGGGTCGGAGTGCGGGGGCAGCGGGGGTGGGAATGGGGGAGCGGGGGGGGGGTGGGAGTGTAGCAGGGGTGGGGGGGGCTGTGTATCTGTGGAGCTGCTCCCTCAATCCCTGCAGCTCCTTGTTGGTGGCTTTCTCTCTGCGCTGCATCTCCTCCTTGACGCTGGTCAGCTGGGTCCTTAGGTTCGCGTTCTCCTGCTGCAGGTCCTTCATCTCGCTGGTCAGCTCAGTGATGGCCACCCTGTTCTCTCTCTTGAGCTGGCTCACCTCATCTCTGAGCTGCTGGGTGATGCTGGTTTCCGTGAACCTGGCCAGTGTAAGTTCTCTGAACTCCACAAACTCCAGCTCCAGCAGGGCCAGGCACTCTCGCATGTGCTGGGTGTCGCTGGGGGTCGTGGGGGAGGGCAGGTTGGTGTCGGGTGTTGTGCTGTCTGAGGTAGGATCTTCAGGGTCTTCAGGGTCGGTGTTCTCGGGGTCGTTGGCTGTAGTGTGTGTTTTTTCAATCTCTGCTGCCTCTTTTAGTTGTTTATATGTTTTTTCAAAGGAGGTCAGGCTAGCCTCACTGCCCTGGATCAACACAGTTCCGCTGTGGTAGACATTAATACTCAAGACTGTGCTGTCCGGGTCAGAGTCTTCTCTTAAGAGGATCTGTCTACCTTGGCAGATCACTCTTTTTGTGACGTTGCTGTACGTCTTACACACAGCAGTGTGCCAGGCATTGAGGTGTTGAGTGTAGAAGATGAGGTTGCTTCTCATCTTCTTGTCTCCTGTCCCAGAGTAGTCTGTGTACAGACACTCAGGGTTCTCTCTCAGCACGCTCAGTTTATGATGCTTCCTGGCCTGTGCACTGCGCAGTTCAGCCGGGTACTGGAACTCCTTGCTCTCTGCACTCTGACTCGTCTCCATGGCAACCGGGAGAATCTGCTACACTTTGTTGCAATTTCCAACTGTCACTGCCAACGGCTGCTTTTTTGAAAGTAAACTGAACTTTTTTTTTTTTTTTTTTTTTTTTAAAGCAAACTACTGCTGAACTTTTAATTTTTGTAGTATTTTTTGTCATTCTCTGTCATAGACCTCTCTGCTTAGTGTTTCTCATTCTGTGTTATAGACTTCTCTGTGTAGTGTTTCTCATTCTCTGTCATAGACCTCTCTGTGTAGTGTTTCTCATTCCGTGTCATAGACCTCTCTGTGTAGTGTTTCTCATTCCGTGTCATAGACCTCTCTGTGTAGTGTTTCTCATTCTCTGTCATAGACCTCTCTGTGTAGTGTTTCTCATTCTCTGTCATAGACCTCTCTGTGTAGTGTTTCTCATTCTCTGTCATAGACCTCTCTGTGTAGTGTTTCTCATTCTCTGTCATAGACCTCTCTGTGTAGTGTTTCTCATTCTCTGTCATAGACCTCTCTGTGTAGTGTTTCTCATTCTCTGTCATAGACCTCTCTGTGTAGTGTTTCTCATTCTCTGTCATAGACCTCTCTGTGTAGTGTTTCTCATTCTCTGTCATAGACCTCTCTGTGTAGTGTTTCTCATTCTCTGTCATAGACCTCTCTGTGTAGTGTTTCTCATTCTCTGTCATAGACCTCTCTGTGTAGTGTTTCTCATTCTCTGTCATAGACCTCTCTGTGTAGTGTTTCTCATTCTCTGTCATAGACCTCTCTGTGTAGTGTTTCTCATTCTCTGTCATAGACCTCTCTGTGTAGTGTTTCTCATTCTCTGTCATAGACCTCTCTGTGTAGTGTTTCTCATTCTCTGTCATAGACCTCTCTGTGTAGTGTTTCTCATTCTCTGTCATAGACCTCTCTGTGTAGTGTTTCTCATTCTCTGTCATAGACCTCTCTGTGTAGTGTTTCTCATTCTGTGTCATAGACCTCTCTGTGTAGTGTTTCTCATTCTCTGTCATAGACCTCTCTGTGTAGTGTTTCTCATTCTCTGTCATAGACTTCTCTGTGTAGTGTTTCTCATTCTCTGTCATAGACTTCTCTGTGTAGTGTTTCTCATTCTCTGTCATAGACCTCTCTGCTCAGTGTTTCTCAGTCTCTGTCATAGACCTGGAGAGTGTCAGTGAAACTGCAGTGAACAGAGCCAAAATGGCAGCTTCATGTATGGGGTGCCAAGTGTAAAAATAAAGCACTGATATTTTAACAGTGTTTTTCCTGGATTTCATGTAAATTGTGTTTTTTTTTTCTCCTAGATTTAACCAAGAAAAAGGTTTAAAGATTTAGCTTAATACATAAATGTTAACAAACACATTCTTAAAAGTTTTGAAATGTGTAGATTTTTTGGCATTGTAGGATACAGAGGAAGCAGGGAAGCTGAGATATTGGCTCTCGGAGTGTAAGGGTAGCTCTGCAGCATACAATGCCAAACCAAATGCTTCAATGGGCTCATTTAGCTTCAGATTTACCAGAAAACCCAGATTTATTTTCTGAGATTTAATTGCTGAATGATAATGTTTTTCAGATTTATCTGTTAGGTAAATGCTGAATTGCCAAGTGTAAAAAAAAAAAAAATTAAGTAAAATGAATTTTTTCACTGATTTATTTGTTATAACTATTAGGAGGCTGTGTGGTCCAGTGGTTAAGGAAAAGGGCTTGTAACCAGGAGGTCCCCGGTTCAAATCCCAGCTCAACCACTGACTCATTGTGTGACCCTGAGCAAATCACTTAACCTCCTTGTGCTCCGTCTTTCAGGTGAGACGTAGTTGTAAGTGACTCTGCAGCTGATGCATAGTTCACACACCCTAGTCTTTGTAAGTCGCCTTGGATAAAGGCGTCTGCTAAATAAACTAATAATAATAATAATAATTATAAATGTTGATTTAACGTTCCAGCTAAATGTTGACTCGCCAAGTCAAAACAAATGATTTATTGACTGATTTTAAATGTTGAATTTACAATACAGGTTTTCAACATTTATAAATTATATCTGAAAAGTACAATTTTCAAAACTTGTAAGAATGTGTTTGTTAACATTTATGTATTTAGCTAGATCTGGACTTTTTGTAGTTTGCGCACCACTGTTGTAAGTGAGCCGTTGCTCTTCTATTGGTCTAATCACTTGCATTGAGAACATTCTTTCCAATTCCTTCCCTAAATCTTATCTCAAAAGACCTGGAACTCACCTTGAAGATTGTACGACTGGACGTGCTGTGTTTTTTAATCCAGTGTTATATGTAATGGGCAGTGCTCCGACTCCATTAACCATTCATGGTACTATCCATTTATCAGCACTTGCTGCGTATTTTGCTTGCACTTGTTTGCACTGCCATTTCATGTTGTGTGGGTGTGTGTGGCAAAGTGGTTTGTAGTGTACAGGTGCAGTGGTGATGCGGTGCTCAGGAATGATAGACACAAGGCAGGTCACAGTGAAAAAGCAGCTCTTTATTTGCTGACAAATAATAATACCTGGCTCTACACAACAACGTGTATCGCTCAGGCAAACCACGGGGTTCAGTCCTGAAATAATAATACCTGGCTCTACACAACGATGTGTATCGCTCAGGCAAACCACGGGGTTCAGTCCTGAAATAATAATACCTGGCTCTACACAACGATGTGTATCGCTCAGGCAAACCACGGGGTTCAGTCCTGAAATAATAATACCTGGCTCTACACAACGATGTGTATCGCTCAGGCAAACCACGGGGTTCAGTCCTGAAATAATAATACCTGTCTCTACACAACAACGTGTATCGCTCAGGCAAACCACAGGGTTCAGTCCTGAAATAATAATACACTAAACAAGACCCACACAAACACAGCACGGTCACAAGTCCAGAGTGAGTGCTCTTAGTGAAAGTGGTGAGTTACAGGTTCATTCGTGTACAATGGTGAAGTGGAGTCCGGGTTTAATTGCTGGCGGTTTAGCTACAGCTCCCGGAGGTTAGCCTTCCACAATGACAAGCACAGACAGTTAGCAACAAACAAAACACTTAAAACTCACGATATGCTTATCACAGTCCATTTCCTTTCTCGGTCATTCTCATAACCACATCAAAGGAATAGATTACATCGTCACATCCCCAATTATACCCTTAACTACACCCCCTGCAATAGCTAGTTCAGTCACATCTCCTCCAATCCATGACTTTAGGGTGATGACTGGGCATTATGACTCTGCCCCCTTCCTGGATGGCAGGCTTCCGACCCTGGAATGAACTGCCAGACCAACCAGTATGAGGCACTCTGTTCCTGTTAAACAGCGCACTCACAGATCGGGAGGGAGATTGTTGACTAGGATTCATTTGCTCTCTGTCACAGTGTGTCAATCACTCCAGTAGACATCGTTGTCGTCAGCTACTTTGGCTTCTTCAAGTATATTTATGTCTGTGTGCTTTGAAAAGTACTTTTTAAAAAGCAGACTTTGGCAAAGTGATTTTTTTCCTTTGCAGTTTACACAAACTTTCACGTATGCTGGGCACTGCTTAATCTGATGCTTTCCCCCACAGCCAGAGTCTTTCCAGTTTTGTATACTGCTACTCTCGCACCCTGTGGTCGGCCTTTTTGTGCTTTGAACACTGTTCCAGCTACAGCAGTTTCAATCACTGTTTATGTCTTTATGGGACCGTCTTCAAAAGTTCTAATTTGCTTTTGTGTTTGTTTGCTAGCCTGGCAAATTCTTATCGCATCATCCAGCGTTAACTCTGACTCTCTAATTTCTCTCTAATTTTCAAACACTATCTGATCTCTTATCATGGATGCTTGCTTGACACCGTAGTTGCAGGATTGCGCTTTGATTCTTAAATCTGTGACAAGAGTCAAAGGACTCCATGGGCAGCTGCATTCGGCAAAATTATTATTATTATTTAGCAGACGCCTTTATCCAAGGCGACTTACAGAGACTAGGGTGTGTGAACTATGCATCAGCTGCAGAGTCACTTCCAATTACATCTCACCCGAAAGACGGAGCACAAGGAGGTTAAGTGACTTGCTCAAGGGTCACACAATGAGTCAGTGGTTGAGGTGGGATTTGAACCGGGGACCTCCTGGTTACAAGCTTTTTACTTTAACCACTGGACCACACAGCCTCCTATACAAAATATGAAAGCATTCATGTATTTGACCACTTCAACTCCAGATGTAAAAATGAAACCCCTTCCCATGTACCAGATTTTGAAAATAATAATAATGTTTTCAAACCTGTAATGCTATAAAATGTTAACATACGATGAATAAAACACAAATAAATGACCTAAACTGTGTTTTTCATTAACCCTTTATGCTGCTGTGTACTAAATACCCATATTCAATATAGAGATAAAAACATGTTTATTTTTTTATTTTTTTGAACACTGAAAACAAAAACGCTGCTAATAGCAATAATAATCAGTAAACAGTAATTATCAAATAAAAATCAAACATCAAAACGTGTGCCATTATCGACTTGCTCTGTTCCATTTATTGAAATGTTCAATACAACAGAACCCGGGATTTCTTTTTTTCTTTTGTTGTCATTTTCGTAGCAGACCCTGCACCTTTGTCGCAGTCTCTTCACTTGTGTTGGAGGGATAGTCAGAAATGCGTGTACAGGGCTACTTTGCACAGGCCTTGTGATGGATCTGCCTGCCGCATTGCCTGCACCCAGTGCTGTGTTTTGATAGTATTTCATCACAGCACTGCAATTTCAAACCATACAGCTTCCCGTTTGCAGCTGGCTTACCTGTAAAGTAGCTGCATGCTCTTCTGTTTGTACAGTTTGTTTTGTTCTTGGCTCCACATCCTCTTCATCATAATCGCTGAGTGATAAGTCAGCATCACTGTCGCTGGTATCGAAATCCTCCGAACCAACTTCACTCCCGTTGCTCATTATAGAAAGACCACGTACGTTGCCATGTTTATCTTTCACTAAAAACTATATAAACTACAACTAAACAAGTAAAACTAATAATGATAAAAAAAAAATTAAAACACTATATATACTGTATACTTGTAAAAGTTGAATGGCTTCCCACAATTTATCTGTCTTCTAAACGCCCACAGGTAGATTGCAATCGCTACATGACACGCAATTGGATACAAATGTCACCTAACCCTCCCCCGACTTTCATTGCACATTCCAGAGTACTAGCACTGATTTAGAGAATGAAACCTGAAACGCTAGACTGAGAAACAGATCATAGAATAGAATGGGAAATTTGACGTACGCAGGTACGACATGGTACTGTAAGTGGGTTTTCATTTGACATATGTGCGTATGTCATGGTATTGAAGTGGTTCATTCTTTCTGGAGTACAATATGTATCAAATGTGCTTGTTACAACACTGAGCTTATCCTTATCGTCTTCTTTGTCAAATTCAAAGGTATTGAATATCTCAATGGCTTGTGTATCGGCTATCGTTAACAATAAAGCAACGTTTTGCTCACCAGCTTTGTTGTTTGCTCTGATGGCCTTCAAGTACAGCAGAAACGCTTGCTAAATGTTCTTCATTTTTTTTGCATCCAAGTATAGGTTTCTTTTTCTGCGCACGTCACAAGTGACTAAAAGTAGAAAATGGTGATTGCATGTATTATGTTTGTTTTTCGCATATTGGTTGTTTCACTAATTATGTAATCATTTGCACTTGTTTTGTTATGTATGTAATTGTCTCTTTATATTTTCCTTTCCTTGTTGTTTGGTTTATTTACCCACTGATGATGGAGAGTTTTTATTGTTTTCTATTTGTTTGTTTTTTTTGCACTGGGGACGTAATAGGCGAAATTAGTCACAAATGCAGTTCATCTGCCTTCCATCTAGACTCATTGTGGTTAATTACCTGCCCTATAAAAACAGACATCCTACACTCTAGAACCAGGGGACGCTGGCACGAGAAGGAGAGACATTGTAACGAGAAAGAGTTGCCTGAACGAGAAACAAGGCTGAAATGAGAAACAAGGCTGGAGCAAGACAGAAGCTCAGCGGGACGAGAGCTTGGAGACCGGAGAAAGGAACTGGGAAGCCAGGCACAGCAGACTCGGGACGAGACTCTGAGCGAAAGGAGAGACAGACTGATTAAGCAACAGGAGCTATTGCTACACAGAGGGAAGTAAAGTCTTTGTGTAAACAGTGATTTAAAACAAAGTTACTGTAAGAAGCATTTACCTTTCATGCCAGGGAAGGTGTGCTTATAAAGCAGGAGGTTACAGACACGGTACAGCATTTGTTTATGCTCAAAGTATACATGGATTGTATGAAAACCTTTCCAATTGCGATTCAAAGAATGGCTTAACGCTATGTCTTAATGTTGCTGTTACGTGTGGTAATTTGGGACTTTGATATTGGATTCTCTGCAGGCACCTGGGACCGAGGACCACAGAGGAGTTAGAGAGATGATTCCACATTGGGAGATTTCATGGATTACAGTACTCTCTACGAGTGACAGCCCCCTGCTGGACTGAGAGCTCCAAGTGGTCCTTGGTCTCTGGTTCATGAGGATGGAGAGGATTTGTAAACACTTTCCAGGCAAAGGATTAACTAATGTCTCCTGTTCCCCTTGTGTGCTCGGGACTGGACTTGGCAAACATTGATCAGGACTGCGAGCTTCCTTGTTACAGTACCCGCCCATTGTGCTCCATGAGTGGCAGGCTTGTCCTTTCATCAATGTATTTTGTATTTTGCTCTTTATTTTTAAGATATATTTTAGATAGTGTTTTATAGTATTTTAAAATAATAGTTTATAAAGTGCTTGAAGTTATTATTGCCACTGAGGGCGCTGTTTTTTCTAGTTTATTAAGCATTATTACAGATACCTACTTGTGTCAGAATGGGTCACCTATGTTTACATAACAATTAAATACTGACTTTGAATTAGTGTGTTTGCCTGATAGGCTTATAACAATGCATTAGTAGTACATATACTTACCTGCAGGGAATATTTCAGCAAAGACTATATTTAGCTGTGAATTTGGATTCATTATGTTTGCTTGATAGACTTATCAAAATGTATGAGTATTATACATACTTACCTGAAGGAGCTCTCTCTTAGAGCAGTGGTTCCCAACCCTGGTCCTGGGGACCCCTGGTTTTCATTCCAACTAAGCTCTCAATTACTTACATAGACCCTTAATTGAACTGATAATTTGCTTAATTAGACCTTTTTAATTGTTTTCAGCTCTTAAACAGTTGCAGAGTTCAAGTTACTTATAAAATGTTATAGCCAACTTAAGGTTGGGAACCACTGATTTAGAGGACAGATCTCAAACCCCAGTGCACTAAAGCAGACATTTTGAAAACAGCTTGGAAACAGACTAAAGTTATAAGTGTAAAAAGTTGTTAGGATGTTAACAATGAAAAGAGAAATTACAGGTACATTATTTAAACAGTTGAAGCAACACCTGGGGACGTGTAACGCTATATTTCAGATCCCTGCCACACTTTTTTTTAAATATGGCTTTAACAGATGAAATAATTTGCTGTTGAATGTGTTGATTACTATATGCATAAAAAACACATATTTCTGAAGGCTTTTACCTTATGAACCAGTGATGTGAAACAGACTGCATTTCCTGTGAAAGGTTATCAGTGTCACAAAAACATCCTTTTTAGTTCTATTTTGCTTGCTGAGCTGTAACCGAGTCTCTGGATTCCTAACATCCTAATATCCTATTTCATAGACATAACAAGCAGGCTTCAAACTGTCAGAAAGCGTGCATCTGCACAGCTAAAACTAAATCCTAGGTACAGACAACAGACTGATATTTTAGTATAGGGACAAAATACCCCTACACAGGCTTTGTTTGTCAGGAGATATTTCTCGGCATCTCTTTTAAAAGCGTACTGTGAGAATTTTGTAGTTTTCCCATGCTTTCCCCATGATTATACCATGCATTTGCACAAGGTAACGGAACGATATCAAAATATAGATTTTCTTAAACAAGAATTCTACAAATTCACATTTTATTTGTACACTGAACTTCTAATAACACTTATAATAGGTAATGCATTTATCTAATTTCTATAAGTATTTCTGCAAAGTGTCTTTCTCCATATCTTCAGAATGCTGTGTTTATTTGTTTATTTAGCAGACACCTTTATCCAAGGTGACTTACAGAGACTAGGGTGTGTGAACTCTGCATCAGCTGCAGAGTCACTTACAATTACGCCTCACCTGAAAAACGGAGCACAAGGAGGTTAAGTGACTTGCTCAGGGTTACCCAATGAGTCAGTGGCTGAGGTGGGGTTTGAACTGGGGACCTCCTGGTTACAAGCCCTTTTCTTTAACCACTGGACCACAAAGCCTCCTCAGCCTCCTGTTTGTCAGTGGCAGAATGATACATTCCAGCACATTCCAGCTCACCTACACCACTGCATTTACTATTGTTTGCATTTTTGATTTACATCTAATATGATTTACAATACTCTTGGCTTCGCACCACTTACCTGTGCTATACCATGCTTTCGCTATGCTTTACTGCACTTTTCTATGCTTTTACTGTGGCAAACTCTTTGATGGAGGATGCAGAATTGTTTTAGCACAGATATACATGGAAGGAAAGTATTGTGAATTATATGATAGTGGCATTGACTACCCCACTTACTGATACAGGGTTTCTAAGTCCGCATATCCTTTGGTAGAGACCCAATCATTGTAAATGCTTTACTTCTTAAACCTCAGCTCAGCCTTCAGCTACTGAATTAAACTATCACCAGCCTGTACTTTCAAAAAAATCTTCCTTGCTAATATGTACAGCCCTTGGCAAGAGAGGCTGTTTATTGCTTTGTACACATGACCAGCTCTATAGTTAATGCTTACCAATAGGTTAAAATATTTTAATGAGTGAATACAATGTGTATTCCCCAAAGTAAAGCTCTCATTTGGCATCATAAGGAAATCGGCCTCTCCATTTTGAAACTGACTAGCTGATGGCGAAGTGTAAAATGCAAAGGCGAATGTTTAACATTCAGCTGGAACTGGGTTTACAGTAAATGATTAACTAATTTCCTTCCAGGAGCAACACAGTTAGTCCTCAGCACTGACCACATTCCCACATGTGTGCCCCATGTGGAATTTCTTTTTATACCTCAATCAAACTAAACCACGTCATGTATTAAACAAGGCTGGGGGATATTGTGATGGAAGTCTTTAAAGATCAAATCGGCATGGCTGTGAAATAGAGTTATTTGAACTAGTGTATTTTTCATCTTGTCTACAGTCGATTTCTCTTTGTATCATTTTCTGCTTCAGACTTTTGAAATCAATGAAACATCTGCACTCCTGATTAGACTCATCACAGGTGCTTAGGAGACCGCATGTCAGAATGAAAAATAGAACACTCTTGCCAAATCTAGAAGCTATCATCCGGTCGTAAGACCTTCGTCAGAGCACAACTTGTAGAATGTGTAGACACATGTTAACAAAGGACATGCATGTATCACAAATTAACAATCACTGGACACAGTTAAATGGCACTTAACCATCTGAAAACTAGTCGTAGGCTTCCAATTATTGCAGTACAAATAAATGACGTTTTTAAAGAAGATATACATGTTACACATCAATCGATGAGCTTAATAGATTAATAAGTACATCATTTCCAAAAGGAAATCGTATGATATATATAATTGACAGGGTGTTGTCCAAGCAATGCACATGTTGCTAACTGATCAGCAATAATACATGAATAACTTAATATTAAATTACCAGGAAAATACCTATTTAATAAATATAAGTATAAATACTCATTTGTAAAAATTCAAAAACATTACCACACTTTTGTAAAAGCTATACAGTGCATTACCAGTGCAAGGTAACAGTTAGTTCAATTAGTAACTCTTCAAAAATAATAATTGTTACATTCCTCTTGTTAAATCTATAATTTGTTGATTTGAAAAAGCCTTCTAATGAGACAGTAAAGTGTATCTATAACATAATCTAAAAATAAAATACATTTTCATAGGGTCTGAACATGCTTTTCATATCTTATTTAATCAAAAAGTAAGAAGATATTTTTTATAGCTCGCAGATCAAATTCATCATTAAGGGCCTTTGAGTTTTAAAGTCTGTAAGGTGTAAATCCAATAAGATTCTCTCCTCTTTACCATCTCATCTATATTTCCTCCTCTTAGTGGAGTTTTATTTTTTTTCTATTCCATAGACTCAAAGTGTAAATCTTGTGGCCGTGAACTGCTATTGGACAGTCCCCGTCATTTCTACCTGTCAAGCTTTTATGTTCACTAATCCTTTGCTTTAGCATCCGTGTACTCTTGCCTATGTATGCCATTCCACAGGGGCACCTTATCATATAAATAACATTAGTTCTAGTACACGTAATTATATCTTTGAGAATTTTTTTGCCTGTTAAAGGATGGCAAAAGAATGTGTTTTTTATGGTATTAATACACTGGGCACAGTTACCACAGTTCCCATTCGGTATTGGGCTTAATAGAGTTTGCATCTGAATTTTTCTTTTTGGTTGAAGATTTGCATCTACCAATTTGTCCTGTAGATTTGGACCTTGTTTGAAAACTACCAAAGGTGGATCTTTAAACTGTGTCATTAAAGCTGGATCAGTTAATAATAAATGCCAATGTTTATTAATAGCTATTTTGAGCAAATGAGATTTGGGAGTATATGTCATAATAAATGTAACTGAATACTTTTTTTTCTTTCTTGTAATGTTTTACAAGAAATTGGAATAATGGCAAGATGCACCATTCTCCATTGGCTTTTACCATGGCAATGGAAATAATTATTAGGGCGTCAAAATGGGTATTGGGAGGAGAACGCTTGGCTTGTGGAATGCGAGTGCCACCAATTAGAATATACATGGATGACATGACAAACATGACTACAACAGTAGCCTGCACTAATCAGTTATTGGGCAAACAAATCAATAACATTGAATGGGCACGAATGCAATTCAAGCCCACTAAGTCAAGGAGCATCTCTATAATTAAAGGTAAAGTAATGGATAAGAGATTCTACATTAATGGTGAGGCAATACCAACAGTGTCTGAGAAGCCTGTGAAAAGTCTTGGGAGATGGTACAGTGGGGATTTAAAGGACACAGTTCATGTGGGAGAAGTGAGACAACAAGCAGTGCAAGGGTTGAAGAGCATAGACAGCAGCGCTTTACCGGGCAAACTGAAACTCTGGTTTCCTTGACAACAGTAGAGAAGCTGGAAGCGTTAATCAGTTCATACGTCAGGAAATGGTTAGGAGTTCCACGCTGCCTCAGCAGAGTGGGGCTGTATGGTAAAGGGATACTGCAGCTGCCAGTCTCAGCTCTAACCAAGGAGTTTAAGTGTGCCAAGGTTCGATTGGAAATGACATTGGTAGAGTCACATGACGAATGTGTGAGGGAGGCAGCACCTGTGTTGAAAACTGGAAGAAAGTTGGTGGCAAAGGAAGCTGTGGAAGATGCAAAGGCTGCCCTTGGTGTTAGTGATATCATGGGGCAAGTACAGCATGGAAGAGGAGGCCTTGGTCTCAGTTCAGCTCCTCCTACATGGCACAATGCAGTCCCAGCTCAATGGAGGAAGCTGGTGTCAATGAGGTGCAAAAGCAGGAGGAGAGGATGAGGTGTATAAAGGCAGTTTCCCAGGTCAAGCAGGGAGAATGGATGAGATGGGAGATTGTGGAACAACGCAAGATTGGCTGGCAAGACCTATGGTCAATGGAACAGAGGAGGATCAGTTTCCTTATAAGGTCAACATATGATGTTCTCCCATCACCACAGAACCTAAACTTCTGGGTAGGAGAGGATCCCTCATGTCCTTTGTGTTCATCACCTGCAACATTAAGGCACATTTTGACAGGATGTAAGGTGGCTCTTAGCCAAGGACGGTTTACTTGGTGTCATGACCAGGTGCTGCGATGTTTGGCCTTAGCATTGGAAGACAAGCGCAGCATGACCAACAGGTTGCCACCAATTCCAGCAGTATAAGACACATGAAGAACAAAATTCCTCCATCCAGGGGAGCAACCTCTAAGAAAAGGTATTAAAACCAAAACTCATCTAGGACAACTGGAAGCTGCTAGAGACTGGAAAATGCTGGCAGATGTTAGACAATGGCTTATTTTCCCACCTTTGACCTGATAGAGTTAACAGTGCAGTGGGAGGATGCTGTGGATGAGGCATACGAAAGAAAGAAACTTCGGTACTCTCAAGTAGCTGCTGAAGCAGAACAGCAAGGGTGGACAGCCAGGTTTACCCAGTGGAGGTGGGTTGTCGAGGATTTGTGGCACACTCCACAACCCGGTTTCTCAGAGACATTGGATTCAGCGGTCAAGAGTTGCGACGCATAGTGAAGAACTTATCAGAAGTAGCAGAGGAGCAGCAACTGGCTCTGGTTGAGACAAAAAGCTTCTGGTTCGGGACCTCAAGCACAGTAGAAAGAAAGCAACGCTGATGTAAAGGCAGGTAAGTAAGATGGGCTTAGCTGAGTGAGGGACGGAGGGGGTTAATGCTGGGACTCCAGAATCACTGTCAAGCCCTCTTAAGGTGTCATGGGCTAGTTGACGAAACACCAAGGATGGAAGGTGCCCACTTGAAGACCCCAGAGAAGTACCCTACTCAACTCAGTCCATATGATTGCCGTGCTGGTGCACTAGGGAGGCTGCACTGTGGTTGATCCTTGGCACTAGCATTGCAACCGTTGTGTGCTGATGCGCCAGAGAGGCAAAATAGGCTGATCCCTGGAGCCAGCATTACACTTCAGCCATCAACACCAGGCAGAAGGATATCTACATCATCAGATGGAAGGAAATGCACATGGATCACATTAGTTTACAGTAAAATTAAGCTATATCTGGTGCTTATCTTGGTGAGAGCTGAGTCCAATATCAGCATGAAGTTTTAACACCTACTATCATGTAATGGAAATCATTAGACAAACTTTTCTTCAAAGAAACTCACATATACAGTACATTTGCATAGTTAGGATCAAAAGTTGATCCCACGGCTGTGCCATTTACCTGTAGATAAAAGTCTCCTTCAAAATTAAAATAATTCAGATTCAGAACAAAGGTTGCTAGTTCATTAATAAATTCAGTTTCTAAACCACCCGTATAGGGGATATTTGTGTATAAACTTTCTACATCAAAGATAAGGTTTAAAGGTTCTAAAACAGAGCCCATACCTGCCACAATTGGCCTACCTACTTTGGTAAAAATATGGGTGGAATAGGATGTAAACAATATAAAAATTAAAACTCAAAGCCTTAGTAATCCCCATTTTTTCTTTTGTAGTTTCTAAATAAGTACCAACTTTTTGTTGAAATATCATTGGATCATTCTCTAGTTTTCTATAGAACTTGCTATTGTTCAATTGTTTAAGTATTTCAGATCTGCAATTAACCATGTCCTAGACAACAATCGCTCCACCCTTATCAACTCTTTTTAACACGTTCCTATGGCTTAATTTGAGCTCTTGGAATCATATCCTGCCCCCCCCCCTCCCCACAACACTCTTGCCCTTTACTGTTTTTAATGTGATTATATAGATTATTTCATTCTTTAAATTTTAAACCCGTTAACAAATGATAATAATAACAATAATGATAATCATAACTCACCTGAAGATCTTCAATCCCCTGGTCTCTCATGACTCATGAATGTCACAGGAGAGATTAACGAGGGAGCAGGGAGCAGCTTTTGCCCAAGCTGACCTTTTCAGTGCAGTCATGTACTCTCAACTCGATTCTCTCTGGGCGGTGAGACTCAGAACCTCGACCCACAGCAGCCCTGCTTGTAAAGGCAGAGCAGAGCGGGAACCCTGAGACTGTGCCCCCAGCCCTGGTCATGCTCAGACACACTCCCTGCCAACTGGGGCCAGCCTTCAGCAAAAGCTTGCAAGCTCACTGTAGTACACTGTTGTCAGTCGTAAATGGCTGTGCTGACCCTTATTAAGTTCCCCACAGTAAAAGCATAGCAAAGTGTAATAAAGGACAGTGAAAGCTTGGTAAAGCATATATAAGAAGATCATAAGAAAGTTTATAAACGAGAGGAGGCCATTCGGTCCATCTTGCTTTTTTGGTTGTTATTAGCTTATTGATCCCAGAATCTCATCAAGCAGCTTCTTGAAGGATCCCAGGGTGTAAGCTTCAACAACATTACTGGGGAGTTGGTTCCAGACCCTCACAATTCTCTGTGTAAAAAAGTGCCTCCTATTTTCTGTTCTGAATGCCCCTTTATCTAATCTCCATTTGTGACCCCTGGTCCTTGTTTCTATTTTCAGGTTGAAAAAGTCCTAAAAGGTATTGACATTGTCAATTCCTTTTAGGATTTTGAATGCTTGAATCAGATCACCACGTAGTCTTCTTTGTTCAAGACTGAATAGGTTCAATTCTTTTAGCCTGTCTGCATATGACATGCATTTTAAACCCAGGATAATTCTGGTCGCACTTCTTTGCACTCTTTCCAGAGCAGCAATATCCTTTTTGTAGCGAGGTGACCAGAACTGAACACAATATTCTAGATGAGGTCTTACTAATGCATTTAAAATTTTAGCATTACTTCCCTTGATTTAAATTCAACACTTTTCACTATATATCTGAGCATTTTTGGCCGTTCTTATAGCTTCCCCGCATTGTCTAGATGAAGACATTTCTGAGTCAACATAAACTCCTAGGTCTTTTTCATAGTTCCCTTCTTCAATTTCAGTATCTCCCATATGATATTTATAATGCACATTTGTATTGTCTGTGTGCAGTACCTTACACTTTTCTCTATTAAATGTCATTTGCCATGTGTCTGCCCAGTTCTGAATGCTGTCTAGATCATTTTGAATGACCTTTGCTGCTGCAACGGTGTTTGCTATTCCTCCTATTTTTGTGTTGTCTGCAAATTTAACAAGTTTGCTTACACCAGAATCTAAGTCATTAATGTAGATTAGGAAGAGCAGAGGCCCTAATACTTATCCCTGTGGTACTCCACTGGTTACCTCGCTCAATTTTGAGGTTTCTCCTCTAATCAGTACTTTCTCCCTAATCCATGTGCATGCATTTCCTTGAATCCCTACTGCGTTCCATTTGAGAATTAATCTTTTATGCTTGACTTTGTCAAAAGCTTTCTAGAAATCTAAATAAACCATGTCATATGCTTTGCAATTATCCATTGTCGATGTTGCATCCTCAAAAAAATCGAGCAGGTTAGTTAGACATGATCTCCCTTTCCTAAAACAATGCTGACTGTTTACCAGGATACTGTTACCATATAGGTAATTTTCCATTGTGGATCTTATTATAGTTTCCATAAGTTTACATATAATAGAAGTCAGGCATTGTTCTGTAGTTACCTGGTTCGGTTTTGTCTCCCTTTATTTGGATAGGTATTACGTTCGCAATTCCCCAGTCTGTCGGTACAACCCCTGTGTCAAGATATGTAAGCATTGTAAAGCACAGAAAGGTACAGTAAAGCATATTAAAAAAAAAGCAATTCAAACAATGGTCAATTATGGTAATAGGGAAAGGCATTATAAACTGTTATAAAGGAATTGTGTTACAATTTTTTTATCAGAATAATAATGCTATATATATATATATATTTTATATTGCATTATTATATATTTTTCTATCTATCAATATACAGTATATTCCCCTAGCATCCTGGCTGCTGTTTTGAACACGGGGAAGCAGCTAAGTGTCTTTTTATTGCACATTGATAGTGAATAAGATTAGAAGGAGCTATCTAATCAG